>VIAB01004945.1:17668-31457 GCA_009801035.1 Oophaga pumilio | reverse complement strand
GCTTCACAGAAGTTTATAACATAGAGCCATAAAAATAAAAATCCCAGGGTGGGACATCACTATGTAATGTCAGATCTCTTATCTGACAGTTTGTAGAGCACTGTGTCAGATCAGCAATCTGACAGGCAGTGCAGGAGGCTTGCCGGCGCCTGCTCTCAGCAGACACTGACAAGCCACCTCCCTGCAGGACCCAGAAGGACCCCGCGGCCATCTTGGATCATCTTTGATCGCAGTGTGCAGGCGGTTAAAGTGCCGGGAGCGGTCCGTGACTGCTCCTGGCACTTAGTGCCGGGTGTCAGCTGTGAGAATCAGTGAGCGCGGCCGATCGACTGTGACGTACTATCTCGTCCTTGGGAATTAAGTCCCAGGGCACATGGACGGGATAGTTCGTCAGATGACAGAAAGGGGTTAATATGGCATGTCCGCACTTTTGCAGACCGGCAAGGTGCTTAAGCTTATATGTATCATAGCCAGTTAATCCTCTTTGCCAGATTTAATAGTTGCATTTTTACATAATTTTGTGCCGATTGAGGTGTATATATGCTGATTTTTTACATCTATGGTATTATATCTTTTTATTGTATATTAATAAAACTTTGTATACCATTACACAAGCACAATGTATGAGATTACTATTTTGTACATTTTTGGGCATTATTTATCATGCATCATTGTAGCCATATTAGCATCTGTTTTTAGATGATTTTATATACACTTGTGTATGTGCACTTCCAGTTGTTCTAATAAAGCTTTTTTCACATTTATTTTTGGTGTGTGCACCTTATAATATTCATTGCTCTCCACCACGAGGACTACTGGAGTGGAGAGTAGTGAATATTAATCTTCTTTATTAGCGGGCGCACTGTTAGCCTCAGCTGCTTGGGTGATCACGTGTGCCTGCTATTAAAGACAGTGAATATTCACTGCTCTTCACTCCCATCGTCCCTCCCACTTCTCGGCTCCAGCTTCAGTGCATAGAGGTGGGGAGCAGTGAATATTCATTCTCTTTAACAGCGGGCACACGTAATAGCTGCAGCAGCTAGCTCCTGCCTCCTGTGACCCGCCGCTCCCCCCACAGCTGGACTAAGGTACATCCGGACTATAAGACGCACCTCCAAAATTTTTGAGGAAGAAAGTGCCTCTTATAGTCCGATAAATAAAACTGCCAAAAGTTTTACATATGCTATTCTATACAATGCCATAACTTAGTATTTTGTCAAGACAAGATCCCATTTATCCTTACTGCTTTGGGCACGGGCCCCAACTCGTCGCCCTAACTCATCCCAAATTTGTTCTATAGGGTTTAAATCAGGTGATTGGTTTGGCCATTGCAACAGGCGAACATTTGTTTGCTAACCAATTTTTTACTAAATTGGATGTGTGCTTAGGATCGTTGTCTTGCTAGAATTTCAAGCTCCTGCCTACTTTGGTTTTACCATATGCGAGCATTACATTCTCCAATATATCCTTGTACATTGTAGCATTCAAATTTCCATCAATTCTAAGCAGAGGGCCAATGGCAGTTGAAGAAAAGCAGCCCCAAACCATGACATTGCCACCATCATGTTTCACTGTAGGTGTTTGGTACCTTACATCATTAAGTTTTCCAATTGGGCTGTATATATAGTGCTTGCCATCACTACCAGATTGAACATGGATTCATCCGACCATAACACTTTAACCCAATCTGTCTCTTTCCATTAGCTGTGTTTTTTTGGCAAACTCAAGTGGGACCTTCCGATTCTCTGCAGAGATGAAAGGCTTCTTTACTGGAACGCTTGCATTCAACCCTACTACTGTTAGCCGTCGTACCAGAGTTTGGCGACTCACTTTGACCCCATATTCTTTAATTTCGTGCCAAATCTGCAGCATTTTTATGGACATCAGATACTGATTTTTTTCTTAATAATGTGTGACGTTTTCCATGGTCGTCCACTTTTACGTTAGTCAGCTGTTCCATAACCTTCTTTTTCTTTCCTTATTATATGTGACACTTGACTAAGAGCAGTTGAATTCCATAGCTTCTGCTTTTTGGCTTTTGCCTGACTTCACACTCAGAATAATAAGCTTCCTGACATATGGTGATAAATTTGGCTTTGTCTTTGTTTTAACTTAAAAACACACAAACAAAAAATTTTTTTCGACAATCCATGACAAAAAATGCAAAACACAAATGTTGAAAACTAACATAAAGGGATAAAACTAACACAATTTTCATCCATGAGGGTTTGGTTATGCCTTTTAAAAGATGGGGCAGAAGGTTAACCTGAGACTAAGGAAAGTATGGCGCTAATTATAATTTATATGCCTAATGGGGAAGTGTGGAAGGAGCGGTAGGTGAGATAGTAGAAAGGTAGTGGAGTCTGTTTTCTACAGTTGTTGAGTTTTAGAAAGTGGAGGAAAAAAAAGAGAAAATTAATAGCTGTGGTCATGTATAATATTTGAACCATTTATAGATACTTGGTAAGCCGATAAGGTAGGTGATTGGAAGACATTTTGCTTACTTTCTCATCTGTACTCTAGCAAAGCATACTATATAGTAAATTTGTTTGATATTTCTGTTCACCTTCCCACTAAGTCATGCCCAAGGAAGTGGCGAGATCACTATAAAGTATTTGCTGCAGATTAGGTGCAAAAATAGGACTCATGCCAAAATTTGTGACTTTTTTTTGCCAGCATTCTTGTATAGTGTCTTTCATAAATTCATTCCTAAGTGTTTGATTGGTGATATGAGAAGATTCAAGAGTGGGCCAAGTTTTTAATGCCAAGCAATAATTGGCATAGAAGGCAGGGAAAATGTTTAGAAGGAGGATATACAACATAGGCTAGGAAATTATAAAATACTAACTTTTTAGAATTATAAAGTACCATGCGAAGTAATAAGTCACTGTGACAACTTCCCGAGTTACATTATGCACCCCTTGCTCCACAGCTCAGTGGCTCTTTGCAAAATTCTTCAGTACGGCATTACTATGGATGACAAGAGACTTCAAGATATCAAAGTGAAAGGAGATGAAATATTTGACATGCAAGAAGGTATCCGCACAAGATCCAAGACATCCCGAAGTAAGTTCAGTTTTTAACTTTAAAATGCTTAAAAGCTGTTAGCATGAATTAGTAGTGCATACCAGTACATTACAATTTGTAAGTAATCAGTATTTGGAGGAAAGGCACTTGTTTTTTTCCCTTTGCAATACTCCATAGTCTCAATTTCAAAAATGATTGGCAGAATTATAGGGTACAAACGACAGATAAGTTACCACCTATGGTAACGGATATGTAGTTCTGGTCAAGAGACAAGTGTACGACTTTCATGCTAAAGACAGATTTAGCCTATTGCCATGTTGATCTGAGTATCTGTTTTGAGTTATTGTGATGAACACGTTTTATTCATGCTGTAGGGATTCACGCTCTGCATTAGACAGCGTTCACACATGCACTGGATTCTTGTGTTACAACAATGTGACGTTTATTTCCACAGATTGCACAGTACCAAATAGGAACCATAAACATAAATCCCTAGCATTGTCCGGGCGCTAACTGTACAATTCTGACCCTGGCTACTCCTAAACGGCTGAACTAGTCCCAGTTCGGTCAAACAAAACTGCACTTGTCCATAGCAACCACTGATACCTGCCATTTGGTGCACACGACCTGTGCTGACTCCTTTCAGAAAGATTCTGGTTTGTCTCTTCCTGTCTCCCGCTCCGCCTCCGCAGCTGACTGAGCGCAAGGAGAACATGTCCTGGTTCTTAGTCAAAGCTAGCCAGGTGCATCTAATAAAAACCTGCATTGCTAGGATTTAACCCAAGCCTACCTGGCTTTACACAGTCCATTCACTCTCCTTTGGTACCTCAACAAAGTACCCAAATTCCATATCATTCCAGATCCCGCTATCTGATGTACAATATCTAGGTCAAATTTTGACCTCCACTGGAGTCAAATCCTTCAAAAGATAAATAGAAGAGTTTGTCTTGGCCAGCAGTATGATTACTTTACCTTCAATTGCAGCATGTTCATCAAACCAAATTTTGTACACAACCATTAGAATACTTTGAAATCTTCCTCAACTGTATTGGTTTTGGTTAGGGCTGTAATGATTTGATTTGCCTCAATATTCCTCATGAAGGCTGAACTACAGCATAAAACCTTTTTCTAAGCTAGGAATTTGTTTCTTATAACTTGATGAACTATAATATCCTATCGCCTGCAGGTGGATGCCAATTTTATTTGATATTTGTTATTTACCTGCACATTTAAACAATGCAAAATTGTTTTTCTCATGTATTCTATGTGTATTCCATCGTATTTATCCTCACATCAATTTAGGATGTTGTGTGACCATTCCAGAGATACATAAGGAAGATGTGTTAATCTTCGGCTGTGTTCACACCATGTTTTTGCTAGATTGGTGAGGCATACAATTTCTCTGCTAACTTCAGAAAACATATATACTACTAGCAGGTACAACTTGATGCTTATAGACAAAAAAAAAAACAAATTAAACATGTACAAAAAAACAAGAATCTAAAAATATAGTACTATATAAAGCTTCAAAATATTGTATCAAACATTAAAAATCAAAGTGAGCAGCATACAAGTAAAACCTATCAAGTATGGCTTATTATCCCTTGACTCTCAGACATTTTTTTTTGTTTTTATTTGTGTTTTAATTTTTTCCTCTTCCAAAAGTTACAACTTTTTTTTGTTTTTTCATTAACATAACTGTATGAGATCATATTTTTATAGGAAAAGTTGTAGGTTAGAGTGACACCATTTATTTTATTGTACAAATGTATTGAATAATTGGGGGCAAATATTCCAGTTGGGGCTGAAATGGTGAAAAATATGCATTTTGTGCCATTGTTCTGTGTTTTGATTTTACGGAATAGTAAAAAGTGACCTAGAATCGTGATCTCCAGGTCAGTACAGTTCTGACGTAATTATAATTTTCCTAGCCCAATAACTGTTTTACTTTTCCATCAATAGCACTGTGCGAGGGCTTGTTTTTGGGTGGCGAGGTAACTTTCTCATTGATAACTTTTTTGGGTTGCTTTTGATCACGGTTTATTGTATTTTTTTTTAAGGAGGGGTGGTGACTGAAAAAGACAATTCTGGCCTTTTAATTCTTTTTGTTTTCTTCTCATGTATGGCTCTTACTGATCAGGTTAATTCATTTTGTACTGCGATTTTACATTTATCAATACAGCTACAAAATATGTTTGTATTTTTTATTACTATTTAAATGTATGTATTTTTAATAGGGAAATGGGGTAATTCAAATTTTTAGACTTTTCCTTTTTTTTGTCATACATGTAATTTTTTAAGTTTCTTTACAAGGGACTTGAACCTCTGAAAGCTTGTACTATATTCTACCATGCACACAATATTGCTGTATATAGTTTATATAAAAGAAGGACCAAGACTGCAACAACTGAAGCCTTCAGCAAGCCTCTGCCTGTCATAGTAACCAATCGGTGCCCTGCGATCACATCACAGAAGGCCAATCTGAGCCGTTGCGCACCGGCTGTGACTTAATTTAGCTGCCGTTGTTGGGGCAGATGCTGGCTATCTAATATAGCCAGCATCTGCCGTGTGGAGTGAGCACACAGTGAACACGGCGCATTTCGGACGGTTACCGTATGTCCGTATGCAAGAACGGGAAGTCGGTAAGACTCATAGCAAGCAGCACACAGAAGTATTTTTATTTGTATGCTGCTCAGTTTGATTCTTATTGACTATTTTGGTACTTTTACTGTTTACATCTAGACAGGTCACCTAGTTGTCTGCTCTGATGTTCACCCCAGCAGTTTTGTATTTGCACTTTTTTGCTACATTTACTGGATGTAATCTACAAAAGTGTGTACTGTGTATATGTACATTCATCTGTTTGGTTTATCCACCATACTTTTTTTTTCTTGCAGCATTGTATTGCATGTTTGATGCAATATTTTGAAGCTAATCTTTTTTTCTCGACATGGCAGTTTTTTCAATTTTTGCATCTTTCTTTTAATTCCCCCCCCCCCCGTCTTCCAAGAGCCATAACTGTTTGTTTTTCCATCCACATAGCTGTGTGAGGGCTTATTTTTTGTAAGACGGGTTGTAGTTTTTAATGATACCATTCTATGAGGATAGGGAATTACTCTTGAAGTTGATGTTGGAAAGAAATAACATGTTTGTATTGCTGACACATAAAACCATATGATGGTGGAGAGCTGCCTACTAAATGGGTTGACCAGGATTTAAAGTAGGCTAAAAATCTCAGATCAGTTAGGCACCCTTACCAATCCGCTGTTTGTACGCCGTGCATGGAGCCGGAGCACCACAGTAATGGCTGTTCTCTGCTATTGTAGCTCATTTCCCATGCACTGCAGTATCAGAACAACTTCTTTTTACATTAATATTGAGTAAGTGTGTTTTATTTTTTTCCTCCCTTATTCTGCACGGTTTGCAACTATATGTCAGATGCAGTGTTTCAGTCTGTTTATGTAAACCTGATGTTTTTGTCAATACAGGTATAAACACATAGGAAATACCTATAATTGTAAGTCCGTAACTATAGAAGCGTCTGACTTATAGCTCTAAAAACACTGAAGCAGCAAATGTTGTGAAAACTAAAATTTGTTTCAATTTTTGGCCATAATTTAACTGTACAATAAAGCTTCACATATCTCCGTTAATAATTATCACATTTCATTTTTTTTCTGCATCTTTGTTTTTTTATCTTGAAGATCCTCAACGTTTTACAAGCATACCTTTATTGGTCAAGATTTACAAGCTAATAATTAATGAATTGTCAAGTGTAATTGAAGCTAATGCGACCAGAAACACAGAAGAGGAATGGGCCCAATCGAATGGTAAGTTTGAGACTCCTGCTTCTCTTGTCCACAGATTTAACAAATGTCAATCTGAACTACGTACAGCTGACACCAGGTCAGACAGTGATGGATTCTTAGAAGTGTAACTGTGTCATGGAACACAGAATCTTTTTTCAGTAGTAAAGAAGTGGGGGACTGAATCATTGTTACACTTCTGGCTCATGCTGACACCTGTGGACCTTAGTCCGATCACGGACCGCAGTGCACATACTGGCTTCAGGTCTTCTTACCCATGCGTGACAGCCTAAACAAAATTTTCTTTTTTTCTTCCCCTTACATTTCCTGTATGGGTTGAATGTATTTTGATTTGACCTTTACAGGATTGAAGATGCCAAATATTTTTATTTAGTTAAAGGTTTCATTTTCAGTGGGAGGAAACGATGGTGATTCTAACTTTTTTTTTGTTTGTTTTTTTTCTGTTTAAGTACCCTCAGGGGACTTGAACCTGCAGGCCTCCCAACTGTCTTGGCAATTCATCAGCACATTGGAATAGCGTCATGAGATGTAGAGTGGCTATGGGAGCCCAGTATGGCGTATCCCCCAGACCGCACTGCTTAAATACCGCTGTTAGACATGTATGTCAAATGTATTCAGAACTCCCATAGCAGTGTATGAGAAAGCTGGCACATGCACCGCCGCTACCACCACTGCTCCACTTACTAGTGGTCAGTCTCCTTTGGAGATCCATGTGGGACCAACATCAGACATTTATGACAAATGTTATGGGTATGCTATAAATAATAGGACAACCTTTTAAATTAGAAGGTAAAATATTTTTTGTACCTTTTTTCAAATGGCTCAATATTTGCTTATGTAACCCTGTTAATTGATGGGAGAAATGTAGTCTGTGAGACTTTGCTTGCTGTCTTCTGGTATGCTAATGCATGCATTCGATCAAGCTGTAAGCCACCAATCCAACATGCCTGTGGCTGCCTTTTAATTAAATTGAAAGTGAATTGGACTGACCCTCCTGTATCAGGCACAGCTGCATGTATAAACATACTGCTAATCTTAGGGAAAAAATAGTGCCAAGGCCTCTCTCATTTTGCAGATCTTGGAGGTACATGAGATTTTGAACTCCTGAATCACACATTGATGGTCTCTCCTTAGGACTGAAAAATAATTGCTTGAAGTAAAAGGAAAGGGGAAAGTGCTTCATAGGGAAAGCATTATAGTTGAGATCTCTCGTCTCCTAGAATATTTACTCCCACCTTAGGGTGTTGTGTTCAAAACACATCACCTGTGTGTGCCTGGTAAAGGTCTTCAAGATTGGAGCTGCCGCAGGTGACCCTTGCCCAGAAACACAACATGAAAAATAGCCTCACCAGATCTTGAAAGATGACTAGTGCACTAGCAGGATGCAGCCGGCTCCCATAGATAAAGGCTGGAGAAGCACAGGTGCTTACCACTGATGAGAGCATCCACACTATCACAAAAATAGTGATGATAAAGGTGTTAGCTGCCTAGTGGAAAAACACACTAATAAGGCTTGCTTAGGAGGACAGAAAAGTGCAATGCATAGTGTCTGGATAGCAGCCTATTTATAACACCCATAATAGAAGGCGGGCTGTTCAGCACTATATATGTATCACACAGAAAACCAGACCAGCAAAAAGAAGCCTACCTGCACCCTGCAGAAAATGATAAAAAGTGCAAAAAATGCATATGATAAATGCATCAAATGAGGTATTGGTTATTATTTTGGCCAAAGCAGATAAGCTCGCAAACCAACGGCAAGGTTCCCCATTATATTGCGAGTAACTAACTTACATCAATTCAAAGCTCACAGGCAGGGATAAAAAGGACTTAAAATCCTAAAAAATCCAGCCTGGTCTATCAGTCAAATAGCATTCATGGAGTAAAAAAAGGTTAGAGTTCCGCTCCGCTGGTATTACCTGTAGAATTAAGAGGCTCGGTGGCCACCATAAAAAAGGTATATCGGAGAGTGATTTATATGATGAGGTAGAAAAGCTTTACAGGCTTTCTTGAAGAATAAATCAATTTTGCGGCATTGGGGTCTGAACTATTTTGCCAGATTACTTTCTGATTATGGATGGAAGGTCTTTCTCTATAGAGCCAAATTGGAGCATCAGAAGCAGCCAGATACTAATTTGACAATTTCTTGCAGTGCCATTTCCATCTGTGGTTATGGCACGAACCATTCAAATGAAAGTATTTTTTACCTATTACTTACCAGTGCCATCACTAGTGTTCTGCTGCCTCATTCCCACTTTTATACTTTGTAAGTAACCCCTTCTCATGTACAGCACCATGGAATTAATGGCGTTATATAAATAAATAATAATATAGTAACAAAATGCCCTCCTTAATACTCTTTTCATTATTGGTTTATTTAATTATTGTTTCTGCAGATGATGCAAATGATATGTGGGAAGATGAAGAGGATGATGAAGGTTTGGCTGGACAGCTTTTATCGGACATTATTTCTAGCAATAAATATGGTAAACTTTTGACAAGTTACTTGAAATAAGAGATTATGTATTGTTTGTGATGATATATCATAGGTCTGCCAACAATAGGCGATCAGTGTGGCCTTAACGGCTGGAACTCACTGATCGCAAGAATAAAGGGAGTGTTTGATGTAAGCAAACCGTCATGGAATGGGATCGAATGTGCCAAGTGTTAATGGCCTTTGGCTATGATGTTCAGGTACATTTACACTGAAATATCGTAAACGCTCGTTTTGTACTAATGTTTTAGTGTAAACATGCTGCTGCTCAACAAACAAAATGATTGTTCATGGTGTGAATGTTTTGTTCAGCACAGAAGATAATCATTCTCAGCAGCGCATCGTTCTATGTGCCGAGCAATGTGTACTGAGCTATCTCGTGTGCATAGTCTATTGCGGTCTGCCTGTGTACGCAGGATATTAAACGACCTCCAATCGGTAAATGTTTAGTGCAATCAGTCTATTTATGTAAATTGTCCTATCCAAAGCATGAGATGATAATTTTTGTATAATATTTTATTGTTCATTTACTCTTTTGTTCGGCTCTACAAAATGCATGCCCGATTCCAACCTACTACTGTCCCTTGCATGAGAATTATGAATTACTACCACTCCCCTAGAGACACGGTAGAGCCTTATCTGGGGGTATAGTGCTGCTATAGCCTGCTGTTATGTTTCAGTAGCTGAGGAGAAATAGCATAAATAGCAATACACCAGAGAGGCTGGAAACTACTGGGTTGCAGGACCCTAAACTAACCACAACACTAGAAGTAGCCGTGGAGCGTACCTACGGTGATCCTAGACGCCTCGTCACAGCCGGAGAGATAGCTACACCTAAAGACAGAAAGATCAAAGCTAACTGCCCCGTAGCAGAACCCCGAAAGAAATAGGAAGCCCCAAACATGTAATGGCGGTTTGACAAGAAGAAAATACGAACACAGACAGAAAATAGAATGAGCAAACGCTGGGGCCCAATTCTGTCTAGATAGAAAAGTATAGGAAAGAATTCTGACTGCAACCCAAAAAACCCTGACAAAAATACCAACACTTCTGATAAACAAAAAACCTGAGATCACACGATCTCTGCCACCTAAATCAGATCTCTGGTGTAACACACAGCAATTCAGCAAATAAAAAGTGACACAGAAATAGAGCAAAAGTGCAAACACAAACTGAGCACAAATGCAGCGCCAGGCCCCAAAAGGGGACCAGGCTGAAGTCCACTGCAATGCAGCAAACCAGCAAGGAAAATCCAACCAGAGGAAAAAAAAACCAGCAAGTCACTTATCTGAATGAAAGCAGGAAAGCAAGCTGAGCTCCAACCAAGACCTGGAAGAACAATTGATTACCGGCAAGGCTGATGGGAGTTCAGGTCACTTATATCAGACCAATTGGACCCAGCTGAAGGCCATTCAGCAATTGGTTCATTACCCTCAGCAACCACCGGAGGGAGCCCCAGCTCCGAAGTCTCCTCCAACGTGTTCACAACAGCCTGCCCTTTCCAGGCCTCCAGCAGCACAATAGTCATGTGGCAATGAATCTTCTGCCATCTGATGAAATGACTGCTGACCATTAGGGGCCGTCTCACATAGCGACA
This sequence comes from Oophaga pumilio, assembly GCA_009801035.1. Taxonomy (NCBI): domain Eukaryota; kingdom Metazoa; phylum Chordata; class Amphibia; order Anura; family Dendrobatidae; genus Oophaga; species Oophaga pumilio. The sequence continues at coordinate 20,512 of VIAB01004945.1, read as the reverse complement.
CACCAGCGATCCCGACAACGATCAGGATCGCTGGTGTATCGCTACATGATCGCTGCTGAGCTGCCAAACAGGCAGCGATCAGGACAGCGACACTGCGGGTAACGTCGCTTAGTTACCCGCAGTGTACGTTGGATACCAGCGCGCTGATGCAGGGAGCTGGTAACCAAGGTACACTTCGGGTTTCCAGGCACAGCCCCGCGCCTGGAAACCCGACGTACCTTGGTTACCAGTAGATCGCTGGTCTCCTGCCTGTCACACGCAGCGATGCGTGCTGGCCAGCGGGAGACCAGCTATTAAAAAAAAGTCATGACATTTCTGACACGACCAGCGATTCACAGCAGGGGCCTGATCGCTGGTATGTGTTTAGCAGCGATCTCGCTATGTGAGACGGGGCCCTTACACCCTACTTGAGTACTCCGATCTCAGTACTGTAATACTGTCTTCACTAAGTACAGGTTTTACACAGGAATTGGGAATATTGATGATGACTGATCAGCCCTAATGGAGAAAGAAGCAGATTTCTGAGATATATTACATAGTTACTTGTTTTCACTTGTACAATTATTTTATTGAATAAGAATTAAAATAATGATTATTCTTTTAGCTAGAAAAAAATGCAGTTTCTTTTTTTAAATGATTAGTGACATAGAAAGATCTAATTGAAAACTGTTGAGAAGATAGAACAACACTGCTTCATAGAGCAATATACCCAAAGGTATAGGTGCATGTTGGTTACAGGAAAATGCTCTTATCTTCGGGGGTTGTGCAACACAGACTTAACCTGGTGGCAATGAAACGTACACAATATAGTCGAAAATGTAGGACAAGGATGCAATGTGTGCTGACCGTCCATTGAAGAAGAAAAGTTGTAGAAATCTAATTTAAAGGGGTTGTCTAGTCTAAGAAGACAAGTCTGAAGTCACTTTGTGCCTTGAGACTGCTGAATGCATATAGTGTCACAATTCCAATGTATTGCGGGTGGCAGTGCTGTATTGCACTTGCAGTCACGTGCCGTATGACCTCCACTTCTCAATGCTATAGCGGAGGAAAGTCCAGTCTGCATGTGACCACCCACACAGGGAAGTGTGACAGTGTGCATCGTTGCAAACCTAGTGACTGCATACTTTTTTAGGCTGGACAACCCTTTTAATGTAATTTTGTGATACGTATATTCCCTTTAACTGTTGCATAAAAATTCCTATGTTTTCTGAGCAATAAGAAATAATTCATCACATAATGTTACAGATGAAGATTATTATGAGGATGACGAGGAGGATGATCCTGATGTACTGAAGGACCCTCTATACCAGATTGATCTTCAAGTAGGTCTTATGTAGTTACCTGTATTAATCCTACTTCAAAGTTTGTCGTCTTTTTCAATACATCCTTGTCTCTGCTCTCATTCTTTACAGATATACTTGACGGAATTTCTGCAACAGTTCTCCCAGCAACCATGCTTTTCTGCTTTCTCCAACCATTTGAATGACACTGAACGTCGAGTTCTCCAGTCCATCGGTATATGAGTGTACAACATTCGTAGGAAGAAATCCCATTCGAGCTCTAACTTGCAGGATCCGCTTGCTGGTTGTATAAGCTGAGAAATTGACCCCTCTGTGTGGAGGAGCCACTGTGGAACCTTGTAGATGTGGTCTACTTTTCTTTTGACCCCATTCGGACCAACTTTCATTTTATTGTCATTACCTTTAAACAGATTTTGTGACAAATTGAGCAAGACAGAGGATTGCAGTGAGCAGCTGTATTCTTAATGCTCAAGAACTTTACTGGGTAATATTCAACTGATGTCACTGGTAACCAGCAACACAGTTAACCACATTTCACACTTTGGTTCTAGTATGTCTGCTCTTTAGGCTCCTGTGGTTAATACATTCTTTTTCTACCATAGTTATATATGAAAAGTACATGGTGCCTTGTACTATAATGAATAGTATTAATAATGTAAAAGGGTGCAATGCGGCTGTGTGGCAAGTCATTGTCTGCACTTTTTTGTGTCTGTCACCTACTCTCAGGCTGGGAAGGAGCAAACAGCTGTAGCCAGTTGACCTTAGTTTTTTTTTATTGCTGCTATAACATAATGTACTGTCTGAAAGAGCGCATTAAGAAAATGGTCGTGGGATAAACATGGCTCTCTGCTAAGTCCAACTGAGAATTTTATTGGGTCAAATAAGTTTGTCTTTGCCAAACAAAGTTCTTAGAAGATGATGAAAGGGTTCATAATTTCTGAAAAATTTTAATTCGGTATGAGAAATGAAATTTCAATTAGGCTAAGCAGGCCCAATGTAAGGGTTGGCTTAATAGTGATTGAGAAAACTGAAGAAAAAGCACTCGTTGAAGGAGATATGCTTTAATCATGTGCCCATAGTTACATATCCGTATAACAACGAAACAGTGAATTTGGAGACATTTGATGTGTTTCCTAAATCCATTAAGAAAAATAAAATATATGAATAATTTATATAATTTCAGGTCTCAGACATTTGTGTTATTCAATGATGTATATCTACTTATTGGGAACAATATTACATAAGCTGTTGAATGGAAGAATGATGGGTAAACTACTTTTTCCTCCATCGCCTCATTGGGAGACACAGACCATGGGTGTTACGCTGCTGTCACTAGGAGGACACTAAGCAAATACATCAAAGAAGTTAACTTCTCCTCCTGCAGTATACACCCTCTGCTGGCTCCATCCTGAATCAGTTCTTGCTTAGTGTCTTTAGGAGGCACTAGGGTCTGATTTCAGACCCAGACTTTATTTTATTTTTTATTTTTTCTCTTTTCAGCAGCAGGTGGAAGGAAAGAAGACACACTAGTAATAACTAGTGG
>VIAB01004944.1:62038-87974 GCA_009801035.1 Oophaga pumilio | reverse complement strand
AAGAAAGCCATTTCTCAAAGATCTCCATAAAAAGTGTCATTTAATGTTTGCCACAAGCCACCTGGGAAACACACCAAACATGTGGAAGAAGGTGCTCTGGTAAGATGAAAGCAAAATCGAACTTTTTGGCAACAATGCCAAACGATATGTTTGGCGTAAAGGCAACACAGCTTATGACCCTGAACACACCAATCCCACTGTCAAACATGGTGGTGGCAGCATCACTGTTTGGGCCTGCTTTTCTTCAGCAGGGACAGGGAAGACGGTTAAAATTGATGGGAAGATGGATGGAGCCAAATACAGGACCATTCTTGAAGAAAACCTGTTGAAGTCTGCAAAAGACCTGAGACTGGAATGGAGATTTTTCTTCCAACAAGACAATGATCCCAAAATAAAGCAAAATCTGCAATGGAATAGTTCACAAATAAACGTATCCAGGTGTTAAAATGGCCAAGTCAAAGTCCAGACCTGAATCCAATCGAGAATCTGTGGAAAGAGTTGAAAACTGCTGTTCACAATCTCCATCCAACCTCACTGAGCTCAAGCGCTTTGCCAAGGAAGAATGGGCAAGAATTTCAGTCTCTCGATGTACAAAACTGATAGAGACATACCCCAAGCAACTTTCAGCTGTAATCGCAGCAAAAGGTGGCGCAACAAAGTATTAAGTTAAAGCGGCCGAATAATATTGCATGCCCCACTTTTAAGTTTTTGTATTTCCACAAAAATTTTAAATAACCAATAAATTGTGTCCCACTTGTTGTTGATACTTCACCAGAAATTTACATTTGGTATCTTTATGTTTGAAGCATGATATGTGGGAAAAGGTTGAAAATTCCAGTGGGTCGAATACTTTCACAAGGCACTGTATCTCCCTTGGCTCTCCTCCTTGGTTTGGCAAGGAAGCTTGCCCACTGCCGCTAGTGTTGTCTGATGGGAATTCTTTCAACATATTTTCCATAATGGCCTTCTGGTATAACACCATTTTAGTAGACCTCTCCACCTCATGAAAGAGAGATGCAAAGTCCTCCTTGTAGTGTGTGTCTAGCTGGGTGAAAAACCAGTACTCTTTTTTGGCCTTGATGAATGTAATGCAAGGGTCATGGGAAAAGCAGCGATGCATAAAGTCTGCCATATGTGCCAATGTCTCTACAGCTAACACTTCCCTGTCTCCACCATGATGTCAACTCTCCATTTCCTCCTCCTCCTCTTCCTCCTCATTCCCTTCCTCAGACCATCCACATAGCAGAGACAGGACAGAAGTTGTGTGGGTACTAACCTATGTTGCACTAGCCAACAGCTCCTGTTCCTCCTCCTCAGCCTCCACCTCCTCACTGTTACCAAATCTGCGCTTTGCAGATGAGATGGGGCTGGGTAGTATCTTCCTGTCACATGTCTTCCTCCATCTCCACCTGGTCCACATGCATAGTTTCATATTTAATTGAGAGCAATGACTGTTTAAGTAGGCACACAGGCAGGACAGTTGAGCTGAGTATGGCATAATCACCGCTCACCATGTTTGTGAAGTTCTCAAAGTCTTGGAGAACAGCACAAATGTCAGACATCCATGCCAACCCTTCATTTGTTATGTGTGTAGGTTGACCAGAATACCATCGGCATGTTGGAGCTTATATTCCACAACTGCTATCTGCTCCTCACAAAGCCTTGCTAACATGTGCAGTGGAGGGTGGAGTTCCAGCACATGATCACGTCACACACTAGTCGGTGAGATGGCACTTGCATGTGCTGCTGCAGTACTGCCAGAGCAGCGGCAACTATAGCTGACTTGCGGAAATGGACGCTCACACGGCATACCTTGACCAGAAGCTCTGGCAAATTTGAGTAGGTTTTCAGAAACTGCTGAACTACCAAGTTGGGCACGTGGGCCAAATGTAGGAGTGGTGACACCCCAAGTGGTTAAGTGTATTTTATATTAATGTATTGTAAGATGGCCACCGGACAAGTCCTTGATGGGAGATATATGTCATCTCGGCTGTTAGCTGCGGTGATGTGAGCTCGGAAGCATGCTCCAGCACATATAGTGCTGGGAGGGTTATTTGGCCATTCCAGTGCCAGGTTTTACGAGCGGTCATAAGAGATGGGTGGGAATGACCGCTAACATATCCCAACCCCAGAGGTGTGGTTTGGCAGATAAAATGGAGGTCAAGTTTCTCATTCAGGGTCTGTGGCTGGAGGTGTGGAGACCTCCTTTGTGTGTTGTCAAAGACACTGACCTGAGCAGGCAGACCCGCAGGGCTATATGGACTATTGATCTGCAGATCGTGTTTACCTTCAGTGTGTGTTCCTAAAGGCACTGGCCTGAGCGGTGCGGAACCGCAATACCATATGGACTATTTGTTTTTACTTTGTGCCTGACCAGGCTCTGCTTTGTTCTGCCACCCAGATCGGTTTATAAAGTTGAATAAACTTGCCTGGACTATTGCATGAAAACCGCCTCCTGTGCCTACCTAAAGAACAGCTGAGTGAGTACGAACCTCTACAATTGGTGCTAGAAGCAGGGCCATGAATCCCAAGGGGCAATGTGACTGCCACAAAGATATTGCATGTCCTATGTAAAAGCGGCTGCAGGAGTAAAATCGGACAGCATAGAGTAATCTCCAGCAGCAACAGATATGACAGCAACAACACCAGCAGCATAGAGAACTGTTATGATTTGGTAGCTGAGGAGAGCAAGCAAAAAAGGAAATACACCAGAGAGGTTGGAATCTATGGGATTGCAGTACCCTGACTAACCACCACAACTAAAGGCAGCCGTGGAGCGTACCTACATTGGTCCTAGACGCCTCGTCACAGCCTGAGAAGCTAACTACACCTAAAGACAGAAAGAGGAAAACTATCTGCCCCGGAGCAGATCCCCAAAGAACATAGAAAGCCCCCAAACATGTAATGACGGTTAGACAAGAAGAAATACAGACACAGACAGAAAATAGTATGAGCAAACGTTGGGGCCCAAACTTCCTAAATAGAAAAGGATAGGAAGGACACTTACTGCAATCCCAAAAAAACCCTGAAAAGTACCAACTCTACTAATTACAAAAACACCTGAGATCACACGACCTCTACCACCTAAATTAGTTCTCTGGTGTAACAAAAACTAAACAGCAGCCACTGAAAAAACTGGAAAAGGCAAATGAACAAACAACAGTGGCTGAACTAAACTGAGAGGAGCACAAGCCCCCGGAGGGGACCCGGCAGACCCCCACAGAAGTGCAGGACAAAATGCAAAAAGCAAGCACAAAAAACTAAAAGAAGAAAATGTGTTATCTGTTAGCAGAAGATGCAGGCACGAAACAGCAAGCTACAAAGTGAACAGGAATCAAATATGAGACCAGAACAATTGATCACCGGCAACCCTAATGGGAGGGAACCTCCCTTATATAAGACCAGTCAGTAACACCTGATCGCCAATCTTCACAATCTTCATTGGATAGTTCAGTACTGTTTGTAACCACCAGAGGGAGCTTCTGCTCAGAATTCATTTCTAGCACATTCACAACAGAGAACAGCAGCAGATACAGCAGAAGACAAATAAATTCCTGATGCAACAAATTCAACAGCAGCAGAGGCAGATGGAACTGCCGGCAGGAGACAATTGCAGCAAAGAAACCGCTCCAACCCCAAATCCAGGTGATGACTCTCACGTGAGCAAGACGGTAAGACGACAAGGAGAGTATTGCAAAAGATGACTCCGGGTGATGACGTTGAGGCATTCCTGACGTTGTTTGAAAGGGCGGGGGAGCGGGAGAAACGGGCAGAGGTTCTGGTGCCATATTTGATAGGTGAACCACAGAAGGCATATTATGACTTGGTGTTGCAGGATGCAAAAGAGTATGCCAAGTTAAAGGCTGTGATATTGGCACATTTAGGAGTGACTTTGTCAGGGCACAACGGGTGCACAAGTGGGCGTATCACAATGACAAACCTCCCCGGTCTCAAATTTTCAGTCTCCTACACCTGGTCCAAAAATGGTTGCAACTTGAATCTTCCTCCCCAGCACAGATGATGGAGAAGGTTGTCATGGACAGGTTAATACACTCCCTACCAAGGCAATCCTGGGTTGCCCAGGGAGATCGCCGTAATGCCGATGACCTAGTGAGTGTGTATAGGTACCAAGCGGTCGACAGGTCCTTGGGAAAGCAAGGAGTGGTAGCATCTCCATATTGCGGTTCCCAAAGCGGGGCTAACACCCAAAAGAGGGGAGCTAGAGCCACACCTGTGGGTGGCCAAGAGCACTGGAGTTAGTGTCCAAGGTTCCTTCCCATAGTGTAATTTGTTGGAGGTGTCATACCCCTGGCCACATAGCCAACCATTGTCCCATGACCACCGAGCCAATGGACTGCAGCACAGGACGATATGAGCAATGCTCATATTTTGCATATCCGACCTGCAGTGCTGTCCCCCAAACAGGAGAAGGGCGCAGGCATGCCCCGTGACAGTAAACGGGGTGCAAGTGACTGGTCTGCTGGACTCAGGAAGTTTGATAACCCTAGTGAGGGTCACAATTCGACATCAGCTGATTCCTGGAAAGAGGGTGGGCATCCGCTGTATACATGGCAATGCGAAGGACTACCCTGTGGCCCAAGTGGTCATCAATATAAACTGTGGCACTGAGTCCCATGAGGTCGGCGTGGTTAAGGACCTATTGCAACCTATTATAACAGGATGGGACTTTGTGTTATTTTGGGACTTGTGGGGAAAAGGGAGGATGTCTGGTTGCCCGGACAACAGCCATGTTGCTCCAAAGAAACCTCGTCGCAGGCTGCTGATGACAGGTTTCCATATTGTGTACTTGTTGGCAATGAGGATGAGGCTGCATCCCCTGAGGCCAATGTCCCTGAGCTGAAGGTGTCCGGGGGAAACTTTGGAACCACCCAACTCAGGTACCTAACTCTTAAAGGGGCATTTTACAATGAAACTGCATTAAATGGTGTGCCTCTGGAGCCTGGGGCCGACAGTCGGTTCCCTCATTTTGTTCTAATTGGAGATCTGCTTTATAGGGTAATCAAGCCAAAAGGTGAGGTAATAGAGCAGCTATTGGTGAGAGCTGATGCTTTTAGTCTGGGGAGCCAATATCTATGGCCCCTTACCAGTCTGAGAATTCCAACCCCCAGCACTTAGCTTTAGCTTGGATGGTTGTCAACATTGGGGGACCCCACACTGTTTTTTTCATTATTTATTTAAATAATTTTTAAAAAATGGCATGGGACTCCTCTATTCTTGATAACCAGCCATGATATAGCTGACAGCTGAGGGTTGCAGCCCACAGCTGTCAGTGTTGTCTGCTCTGGTTATCAAAAATAGAAGAGACCCCAAGTCATTTTTTTTTATGTATTTATTTATAGCACAAGTGCCGACTGATGAATACTCCCATCAGCAGCACCTGCTCTCGCTTGTTATCAGCGACAGCAAGTGTAGGCTGATGAGAGCCTGTCACAGCTACCGGCTCGCACTGTCATCTGACTGAATAGGAACCACAGCTCTCTGACCAATAGGAACAATTTTCATCACAAATCAGAGCCTGTGTTTGTCACCCTGTCATGCAGATCTTTGGGCCTCCCCAATCCACAATGTGTCTGTGTGCAAAACATGCAGACATGTCCGTTTCACACGGACACACGGACCGCAAAACGTGCCGCACACATGCACAGCAGGGGAGAATGAATGAAAGAAAAACCCAACGTGGATTCCCCCTTATTTTTTGAACCAACCCGGCAAAACTCACAGGTGCGGGCTGGATGTGGCCCCCCCGGCCTAAAAACGGCAACCCGCAGCTACCCAGAAAAGGCCCATCTATTAGATGCACCAATTCTGGAGCTTTGTCAGGTTCTTCCAACTTGCCCTGTAGTGGTGGCAAGTGGGGTAATGGGGGGTTAATGTCCCCTTCCTATTGTAAGGTGACAGTAAGCCCAGCTTAGTAATGAAGAGGTGTCAATAAGACACCTATCCACTACTAATCCCATAGTAGTGAAAGGGTTAAATAAACACCACACATTAACAATAAAGTATTTTAATGAAATTCAACAATTAACAGTTTCCCATCTTTATTATATAGCTAATCCAAGCAATGCCCTACATCTCCTTTAAAAAAAATTTAAAATAATAAAGCAACAATATACCATACCTGTCCGGCATTCAGTCCCACGCCGTAATCCATATCTGGGGGATAATAAGTTTACAACCGGAGCGGTGCTAATGCGACCACTCCGGCTGTAAATTACTGGGGAATGAATGAGAGGCAGTGGGCGCAGGCTCAGTGGTGGTGGTGACGTCACTGAGTCTGTGCTCACTGCCGGCCTGAACTCCTGTAACCTCAGGACCGTGGGAAAATGTAAGTGATGAGGTCACGGAAGTTCAAGCTCTGTCCCAGTGACCTCATCTCTTGCATTCTCCCACGGTCCGGAGGTCACAGCAGGTCAGTTTCTCATTCATTAATTCTCCTCTGCTCGCACTGATCGCGGCTTAGCAGTGGAGAATGGATGAAAGCCAGCTTTAGCACCAAATGCCGGGGGACAGTGCTTACAGTAGTGCTCTTACCCGGCGGCCATCCGTGTGGTCCTGATGTGGCACACAGGTGGCACACGGATGCCACACATTTGGCGCATGTAGTACACAAACGGACACACGGATACTGATATCTCCATTTTTTCCGGTACCGGAAATATCAGGACGTGTGAAACCGCCTTAGAAGGACTGTCAGCATGCTGCTTCACCAACAGCACCAGTATCAATGCTAGAGGACTCTGATAAGTTCAATTGTACACATATAGCCCTGAACAAACACTCTCTCTGTCCAATACGAACTTCCTCCCTGTACTGTGCAATGGCGTCAGTGTGCCAAGTGCGGCGGCGCCTGTCCTTTCATAACCTCCAATGCAGGTAATGCGGCCAGCCAATCAGAGTACTGCCATTACCAAGATAGCTACAGCATTACAGTGTCTGGCAGGCAATCCCCGCATGTTTATTGGCTGTGTAACAGGTGCCAAATATGCGGGAAGGGGATAAGAGCATTACATCCAAGCACCAGACAATGCTTGACGGGTTCCGATTACATCCAAGCACTCAGATACCCTAGTGATGTCCGATCCCTTTGAACACCTGTTGAGACATCTTAAAATTGCTGTATGGAGAAGACACCCTCCAAATATGATAGACCTGGAGCCAGGGGCACACCTACCATGAGGCAAGTTGAGCACTCTGCCTCAGGCGGTGGTGCATCCCTGAAGAGAGGGTGCGGCACATTCTTCTGTCCTGCATCTGCTCGTGTTGCTCATATATTACTGTTCTGTGAGCACAGGACCTGTGATGAGGTCACAGGAGGGGAGGAGTCAGGTGTCACATGATCAGGGGCCTCAGTGTATGCAGGACTCTGCTGTGCTGGTTGTAATGGTGCTGGATGAGGGAAGTTTATGTGTGAGGTCAGGAGGGGTTTGCAGGGTGGATGTAGCAGAGCTGTGTGTGTAAGAGGTGTACGGATCGGAGCTGCGTGTATACAAGATGTACGGAGCGGCGCCGCGTGCATACAAGATGTACAGAGCGGAGCTGCATGTGTACGAGGTGTGCGGAGCCACGTGTGTACGAGGTGTGCAGAGCGGAGCCACGTGTGTACGTGGTGTGTGGAGCGGAGCCGCGTGTGTATGAGATGTGAGGAGCGAAGCCACATGTGTACGAGGTGAGCGGAGCCGTGTGTGTACGAGGCATACTTTTCTCATGGACACAGGAGTACACGGCAGAGCCCCGAGGAGCACTTTAAAACTCGCACGTGACGTTCCACCGAAAGTAACGTGCTGGAAGCTGACTGGAAATGAGTCAATTTCGGGAGGAGATTGTGACGGAACCATAAAGGCACTTTAGGGAATGCTTCAGATCCATCACCGTGTACTCCTCCGACAGCACGGACAGCGGGATCGCCTTGGAATCGGGGATGTCGGCCATGTGAGCGGATCATGATATGTCCTGCATCAGGAGGCTCAGGTGGGCACTACAATGGGAGCCGGGCTGCTATAGTATCTTTATAGAATCTTTCTTTCTCTCTCTCTCTCTGTTCTTTCTTTCCCTCTCTAATCTTTCTTTCTCTTTCTGTAGCTTTCTCTCTCTCTGTTCTTTCTTTCCCTCTCTAATATTTCTTTCTTTCTCTCTCTGTTCTTTCTTTCTTTCCCTCTCTGTTCTTTCTTTCTCTCTGTTCTGTCCTTCTCTGTTCTTTCTTTCTCTCTCTCTGTTTTCTTTCTTTCTCTCTGTTCTATCTTTCTCTCTCTGTTCTTTCTTTCTCTCACCTTTCCTACTTTTTTCTCTCTCTGCTCTTTCTTTCTCTCTGTTCTTTCTTTCTTTCCCTTTCTCTCTCTCTCTGTTCTTTCTTTCTTTCCCCTCTTTCTTTCACTATCTGTTCTTTCTTTCCTCTCTTTCTTTCTATGTTCTTTCTTTCCCCTCTTTCTTTCTCTCTGTTCTTTCTTTCCCCTCTTTCTTTCTCTCTCTCTGTTCTTTCTTTTGCTCTCTGTTCTTTTTTCTTTCCCTCTTTCTTTCTTTTTTTCCCCTCTTTCTCTCTTTCTGTTCTTTCTTTCTTTCCCCTCTTTCTCTCTGTTCTTTCATTCTTTCCCCTTTTTCTTTCTCTCTCTGTTCTTTCTTTCTTTCTCTATCTGTTCTTTCTTTCTTTCCCCTCTTTCTTTCTCTCTCTCTTTCTTTCGCTCTCTGTTCTTTCTTTCCTCTCTGTTCTTTCTTTCTCTCTCTGTTCTTTTTTTCTCTCTGTTCGTTCTTTCCCCTCTTTCTCTGTCTGTTCTTTCTTTCTCTCTCTGCTCTTTCTTTCTCTCTCTCTGTTCTTTCTCTCTTTCTTTCTCTTTTTTTTCTCTTTCTCTCTCTGTTCTTTCTTTCTTTTTCTCAGTACCAGTCACTGTGCCCTCAGTACCAGTAAGTGTGATCAGCAGTGCTAAATAGGTGTAATTGGGGCGTGGATGTGGGTGTGGCTAGTTGTGAAATGGGTATGGTCAGGGGCGTGGCCTAAAATTTGTCACGGGGCACAATGGAGCACGGGGCGGTAGAATGGAGCATGGAGCTCCTGTGTATAATGTCACTGGTGATCACTATATTACCTGTTCACTGACACTATATTCAGAGTTCCTGTGTATAATGTCACCGGTGATCACTGTATTACCTGTACACTGACACTATATACAGAGCTCCTGTGTATAATGTCACCGGTGATCACTGTATTACCTATACAATGACACTATATACAGAGCTCCTGTGTTTACTGTCACCAGTCATCACTGTATTACCTGTACACTGACACTATATACAGAGCTCTGTTGTGAACACTCTGGATCTGACTTATGAGTTTGGGCTCCCTCTGGTGGCTGCTGATAGTAATGAAGCTGCTTTGGCTAACAGAAGTCCATCACCTGGGGGCGATGAGTGGCAATCAGGTGAGACTGACTGGGGAGATATAAGTGATCTACCTTCCCATGATCCTCGCTGGTGATTTGTTTCTTCCTGGTCCCTTTTGGAAGTCATCTTGCTTCCTACTCTGTCCTGCAACTTTCAGATAAGTTATTTGCTGTTTATTTCTGTGGCATTTGTTTTTGTCCATCTCAGTTTCTGCCCTTTTGGTGGTAGTACAGCCGGGTTCCCCTGCGGGGTCCTGCGATGGACTCTGTTCTCTTTTGCCACTGTTTATGTATTTTCAGTTCCCTGTTATTTCAGTATCTGCTGATTTGCTACCAGTTCACACCAGAGACAGTTTATGCATTTTCAGTTCCCTGTTATTTCTGTATCTGCTAATTTGCTACCAGTTCACACCAGAGTGCTGATCTAGCGGGTGAGAGATCGTGTGGTCTCAGTATTTTTATATATCAGACGTGTTGGAGTTTTTCTTAGAGTTTTTGCTGGATTGCAGACAGTATTCTTACCTGTCCTGTTCTATCTAGACAGTTTGGGCCCCAGCGTTTGCTTGCTCTCTTTTCTGCCTGTGTTTGTATTTCATCTTGTCTCACCGCCAATATATTTTTGGGGGCTACCTATTCCTTTGGGGGCTCTACTCCAGGGCAGTTAGCTTTTCCCTTTCTCTCTTTAGGCTTAGTTAACTCTCCGGCTGTGTCGAGGTGTCTAGGGCACCGTAGGTACGTCCCACTGCTGCTTCTAGTTGTGCTGTCAGTTTAGGGGTCTGCAATCCGCTAGTTACCAACCTCTCTGGATGTCTGGTTGCATTGGCTATTTTGGCTACTGTCCTCCCCGGCTACCAAATCATAATAGAATCACCGGCCAGATTGTAAATTCTAAGGTTCTCAAAAGAAGGAAAGAATAGTAAAAAAAAAGAAGTTTCAGAATTTTTTTTTGTGTATTTTTTCCTCTTTTTCTCTGGGGGCCGTAGGAGGATTTTTTTTTCTGCAATGGAGATTGTGCAGTTGTTTGGTCGTGTTGAGCGGCTCGATGCTGAAGTTCGGGGAATTTCTGCCTATCTCACTCAGTTTTCTGCTGTGGAACCTAGCATCCCTCTTCCTGATTTATTTTCTGGGAATCGGTCTAAATTTTTGAACTTTAAGAATAATTCTAAAGTTGTTTTTTGCCTTGAAACCTAAGTCCTCGGGGGACGCAGCGCAGCAGGTTCAAATTGTCATCAACCTGTTGCACGGCGACCCTCAAGACTGGGCCTTCTCCCTGACACCGGGGATCCTGTTTTGGCTAGTGTGGATGTGTTTTTCCAGGCTCTGTGGTTGTTGTATGATGAACCTAATGTTATCGATCAAGCTGAGAAAACCTTGTTGGCATTAAACCAGGGTCAGGAAGCGGCAGAGTTATATTGTCAGAAATTCCGAAAGTGCGCAGTCCTTACTAAATGGAACGATGATGCCCTAGCAGCTCTTTTTCGGAAGGGTCTGGCAGAAACCGCAAAGGATGTTATGGTAGGATTTCCTGTCCCCTCTGGTCTCAATGACTCTATGTGATTAGCCATTCAAATTGACAGACGTTTACGTGAATGTAGAAATATGCGAGAGGTGGTGATACCTTGCGAACAAACCTCTGAGCCAATGCAGTGTGATGGGGTTGTTTCTGGGGCTCAGCGTCGAGAATTTTGAAAGCGTAATAAGTTGTGCTTCTATTGTGGGGACGCTTCTCATACTATTTCCGTCTGCCCTAAGCGGGGAAGACGTTTTGCGTGCTCATTTGTTTTGGGCAATGTACAGTCTAAATTTCTCTTGACTGTTACCTTGATCTGCTTATTATCCACACTTTCTGTTCAGGCTTCTGTCGATTCAGGAGCAGCCCTGAGCTTGATGGATTTTGACTTTGCCAAACGTTGTGCTTTTCCCATGGTACCCCTGCGGACTCCTATTCCTTTGCTGGGCATTGATTCTACCCCTCTGGCAGAGAATAAACCCCAGTTTTGGACCCAGGTGATAATGCGGGTAGCTCCGGACCACCAAGAGAATTGTAAATTTTTGGTGTTGCATAATTTACATGACATTACTGTACTGGGTTTTCCTTGGTTGCAGACCCATAATCCTGTTTTGGATTGGAGGTCTGTGTCTGTGGTCAGTTGGGGTTGTCAATGTGTTCGTGGTGGCACGCCTGTGTTTTCTACCTGTCCCCAGTCTCAGGAGATCCCCGACTATTTGGCTGATTTTTCAAATGTGTTTAGTGAGAGTAAGTCTGCGTCCTTGCCTCCCCACAGGAGTTATGATTGCGCGATTGAGTTAGTGCCCGGTTGTAAATTTTCCAAGGGTCGGCTCATCAATTTGTCTGTACCTGAGCATGATGCTATGCGATCTTATATCAAAGAGTCATTGGAGAAGGGTCATATTAGACCGTCCTCTTCACCTTTGGGTGTCGGCTTTTTCTTTGTGGCCAAAAAGGATGGTTCATTGAGACCATGTATTGGCTATCGTCTCCTTAATAAGATCACTGTTAAATATCAATATCCGTTACCCCTGATTTCCGATTTCTTTTCCAGAGTGAAAGGTGCTAGTTGGTTTACCAAGCTTGACCTTAGGGGGCGAATGATCTTATTCGCATTAAGCACGGTGAGGAATGGAAGACGGCGTTTAATACCCCTGAGGTGCATTTTGAGTACTTAGTGATGCCTTTTGGGCTCACTAATGCCCCTTCCATCTTCCAATATTTCATGAACAATATTTTCCTGGATTTTGTGGATAAGTTTCTGATCGTTTATTTGGAGGATTGTTGTAAACACTGACACTATATACAGAGCTCTGTTGTGAACACTCTGGATCTGACTTCTGAGTTTGGGCTCCCTCTGGTGGCTGCTGATAGTATTGAAGCTGCCTTGGCTTAGAGAAGTCCATCACCTGGGGGCGATGAGTGGCAATCAGGTGGAACTGACTGGTAAGATATAAGTGAGCTACCTTCCCATGATCCTCACCAGTGATTGTTGCTTCCTGGTCTCTTTTGGAAGTCAGCTTGGTTCCTGCTCTGTCCTGCAACTTTCAGATAAGTTATTTGCTGTTTATTTCTGTGACACTTGTTTTTGTCCATATCAGTTTCTGCCCTTCTGGTGGAAGTTCCAGCCAGGTTCCCCTGCAGGGGCCTGCCCTGGACTCTGTCTCTTTTGCCACTGTTTATGTATTTTCAGTTCCCTGTTTTTTCAGTATCAGCTAATTTGCTACCAGTTCACACCAGAGTGCTGATCTAGCGGGGGAGAAATCGTGTGGTCTCAGTATTTTTGTATATCAGACGTGTTGGAGTTTTTCTTAGACTTTTTGCTGGATTGCAGACAGTATTCTGTCCTGTCCTATCTAGACAGTTTGGGCCCCAGCTTTTGCTTGCTCTGTTTTCTGCCTGTGTTTGTATTTCATCTTGTCTCACCGCCAATATATATTTGGGGGCTACCTATTTGATTTTTTCCAATGACTGGGATTCTCATGTGGAACATCTTCGGACGGTATTCCGGATTTTGAGAGAAAATGCTTTGTATTTTAAGGGATCAAAATGTCTCTTTGGCGTACAGAAGGTTTCGTTTTTGGGATTCATTTTGTCTCCGTCTGCTATTGAAATGGACCCGGTCAAGGTTCAGGCCATTTGTGATTGGGTTCAGCCCACTTCCTTGAAGGCTCTTCATAGATTTTTGGGTTTTACCGTAAATTTATAATAATTTTTCTGGTATTGTGAAACCACTGACTGATTTGACCAAAAAGGGTTTCGATGTAGTGAATTTGTCTCCTGAGGCAGTTTCGGCGTTTCAGGAGCTTAAGTGGAAATTCACTTCTGCTCCTGTTCTACGGCAACCTGATGTCTCTCTACCATTTCAGGTGGAGATAGATGCTTCTCAGATTGGTGCAGGAGCCGTTTTGTCCCAAAGGGATCCTGTAACCTCTAAGAGTAACCCTTGTGCCTTCTCTCAAAAATTTTCCCCAGCTGAATGTAATTATGATGTGGGGAATCGGGAATTATTGGCTATAAAGTGGGCTTTTGAAGAGTGGAGACATTGGTTGGAGGGAGCCAAACATCAAGTTGTGGTCCTCACTGACCACAAGAACCTGATCTATCTCGAATCAGCCAAGCGACTGAATCCTAGACAGGTCAGGTGGGCCTTGTTTTTTACGCGTTTTTATTTTGTGGTCTCCTCTCTCTTGGGCACTAAGAATGTTAAGGCGGATGCCCTCTCTAGGAGTTTCTTTGCGGATTCTCCTGATGTGACTGAGCCTGCTACCATTCTGAAGGAGGGTGTGGTTATTTCCGCTATCTTGCCCGATTTGAGACTGGCCCTGGAGGAATTTCAGGGGGATAAACCTGAACGTTGCCCTGTGGGGAAATTGTTTGTCCCCGACCAATGGAGGAAGAAAGTAATCTCTGAAATTCATTGCTCCGCGTTGGCTGGTCATCCCGGTATTTTTGGTACCAGAGATTTGGTGAGTCGGTCCTTTTGGTGGCCTACTTTATCTCGTGATGTCAGGAATTTTGTGCAGTCCTGTGGGACTTGTTCTCGGTCCAAACCCTGCTCTCGCTCTAGTGGATTGTTAATGCCACTGCCTGTGCCCAGGATACCATGGACCCATATCTCTATGGATTTTATTTCCGACCTCCCTGTCTCCCAGAGAATGACTGTTATCTGGGTGATCTGTGATAGATTTTCCAAGATGGTCCATCTTGTGCCACTGCCGAAGTTGCCATCCTCGTCGAAGTTGGTGCCCTTGTTTTTTCAGCAGGTGGTTCATTTGCACGGCATTCCGGACAACATTGTGTCTGACAGAGGAGTCCAATTTGTTTCCAGATTTTGGAGAGCCTTTTGTTCTAAACTGGGAATTCAGTAGTCTTTCTCCTCTGCGTTTCACCCTAAGACCAATGGGCAGACTGAGTGAACAAACCAGACTTTGGAAACTTATTTGAGATGTTTTGTGTCTGCTGATCAAAATGACTGGGTCTCTTTTTTGCCCTTGGCTGAATTCGCTCTAAATAATAGGGCCAGTTCTGCCACTTTGATGTCCCCTTTTTTCTGCAATTTCAGGTTTCATCCTCGGTTTTCTTCGGGGCAGGTGGAGGCTTCTGTCTGTCCGGGTGTTGACTCTATGGTAGAGAGAATGCATCAGATTTGGGATCAAGTAGTGCATAAGTTGTCTCTCTCTCAATAGAGGGCCCAACGGTTTTCCAACAGGCATAGGACTGATGGTCCCCGGTTTAAAATAGGTGACATGGTTTATTTGTCCTCAAAAAATATCCCTATGAAGGTTGCGTCTCCAAAATTTAAGCCAAGGTTCATTGGACCTTATAAGATTTGGAAATCCTTAATCCCGTTTCTTTCCGTTTGGCTCTTCCAGGGACGTTTAAAATTCACAACGTCTTCCATAAATCATTATTGAAAAGGTTTATTGAGCCAGTAGTTCCTATGGCTACGCCCTCTGAGCCTGTTTTGGTTGAGGACAATCTGGAGTATGAAGTGGAGAAGATATTGGATTCTCGTCTGGCTAGACAGAGACTCCAGTACTTGATTAAGTGGAAAGGTTATGTTCAGGAGGACAATTCTTGGGTGTTTGCTGCTGACATTCATGCTGAGAGATTGGTTTGTGACTTTCACCAGGCTCATCCTGATCCGCCTGGTGGCGCAGGTGAGGGTTCGGTAACCCCTCCTCAAGGAGGGGTACTGTTGTGAACACTCTGGATCTGACTTATGAGTTTGGGCTCCCTCTGGTGGCTGTTGATAGTAATGAAGCTGCTTTGGCTAACAGAAGTCCATCACCTGGGGGCGATGAGTGGCAATCAGGTGAGACTGACTGGGGAGATATAAGTGATCTACCTTCCCATGATCCTCACCGGTGAATTGTTTCTTCCGGGTCCCTTTTGGAAGTCAGCTTGCTTCCTGTTCTGTCCTGCAACTTTCAGATAAGTTATTTGCTGTTTATTTCTGTGGCATTTCTTTTTGTCCATCTCAGTTTCTGCCCTTCTGGTGGTAATACAGCCGGGTTCCTATTTTGGCTACTGTTCTCCTCGGCTACCAAATCATAACAGAGCTCCTGTGTAAGTCACTGGTGATCACTTTATTACCTGTACATTGACACTATATACAGAGCTCCTGTGTATGTCACTGGTGATCACTGTATTACCTGTACACTATACACTATACACTGTATACAACGCTCCTGTGTATAATGTCACAGTCTCAACCTTTTATCTGCGCCATCTTGTGACTGCAACTTCTGTCTGCGGGAAGTCAGAAGTTGCAGAAACCCTCTATCAGGCCACGTTCACACGTTCAGTATTTGACCTCAGTATTTGTAGGCCAAAACCAGGAGTGGAACAATCAGAAGAAAAGTATAATAGAAACACGCCACCACTTCTGGATTTCTCACCCACTCCCGATTTGGCTTACAAATACTGAACGTGTGACTGTGGCTTTAGGCTGGTTTCACACAACCTGATATTTCTGGTACCGGAAAAACCATTAGTGGAGATATCCGTGTCCGTGTGTGTAATACGTGTGACAACTGTGTGCTGCATCAGTACCAAACAGACAGCTGCTGGGAATGAAGCGCTACAGTAAGCACTGTTCTCCGGCCAGGGGCACACCAAAAAATGAAGCAAGTTGATCACTTCAACTTGCTTCATTAAGTCCCTGAAGAAGTGTAAAGATTGATGTTTCAAATATATTCCTATTTAAAAGTGTATGTATTTTACATGTGCGTCAGGTTAGGCTAGTAAAGAGTAAACCAGATTTATTTGTACTGATTTTTCTACGGGGAAGCACCATTTTGCAGTTTGCCTCAGGCAGCAGAGAGGCTAGATTCACCCCTGCCTGGAGCAATTTGCAAGAGAAGAGTGGACCAAAATTCCAGTTGAGAGATGTAGGAAGCTTGTCGATGGTTATAGGAAGCAATTTATTGCAGTTATTTATTCCAAAGGGTGTGCAACCAAATATTAAGTTGAGGGTGCCAACAATTTTGTCCTACCCATGTTTGGGCTTTTGTGTGAAATTATGTCAATTTTTTTCTCTCTTTTTTTGTGTTTTTCCAATATACACAACGGAAATAACCATGTGTATGACAAAAAACATGTAATTGCAATCATTTTCTGGGAGAAATACTTCACTTCCTGAAACAATATCATAGCTGCTAACACTTTTGGCCATGACTGTATACTAAGATATACCTGAGGGAGACAGTTAGGCCTACAGCTACCATAGATATCAGTGGTTACTCTGTGCTCAAACTGAATATAACGCACTCATTATTGAACATGGCATCTGACAAGTCAAATGGCCAAAGATCAGAACTATGTCTAAATTTACCAGTACAAAAAGAACGACAAGACACAATAATGACTTGAAAAAAAAAATGATTAATTAGGCTAAAACAGAGATAGTTAGAGATTGGAATATACAGATTCATGTCATGTGACTACAATTCTCAGAACAACGAGCAAAATCAAATACATTTTTGACTGTGTCACAATGGAGATGAGTGGCTGGTGACCAAGTGACACCATGGGAAGTCATTAGGTGCAATGTTACACATCAATCTCAATGTCCCACAACTGCAATAGATAAATTTATGAGTGTTGGATGTGTGGTTCATGTCTTTTTTTCTACAGTTGTACCAGTGTAACATTAATCCTTCTAAATACTTTTGTAATTACATAAATTGAGATTTTGTTTTGGGATTTATTTTCTAAAAAGATGTAACACGAGATCTGCAACAATAAAAGGTGAGATTTAAAGATTTTTGTTAAGGAAATAGCAGGATGAAGCAGCATCTTATCATAAAAATATTGGGGTACACATGTAGACCCACATAAGGACACTGCCAGCACCATATTTCATTATAGGCACAATGCATTTAGAAAAGCCGGCAATGCTCTTTTAGAGAGCCCGTGACAGCACCCACATGAGAGAGGGGATCCGCCCATAGGAACAGGAAACCTACAGAATAAAAGGAGGTGGTCCCCCTCTCCTCCTCAGTTTGGGTTTTAGAGTACGAGAGGAACCGCAATGAGTTAGTTCAATTCTTATTAGATAACCTCAATAACTTAAGTTAAGCCATAAATACATTAATTTTTACTAAATAGTCTTTCTGATAAATATAACCAGGGAGGGTAATGAGTGTGTGCTGTCGTGGGCTCTCTAAAAGAGCATTACCTGTAAGTAATCCAGCTTTTTACCTTTAGCCATGACAGCACCCACATGAGAGATTTACAGAGAGCCATCACCTGGGTGGGACCACTGTGCTCAAGACAGCCCTAGCAAAAGCTAAGTCAGCAGACGTGGATAGGTCAAGTCTTTAATGGTTATAAAAGATGGAAGGAGTTGACCAAGTTGCGGCCTTACATATTAGGCCTATTGAGAAGTCTGCTTTTTCTGCCCAGGAGGACGCCATAGCTCTTGTAGAGTGTGCTTTTATCCCTTCTGGAGGGGTCTCGCCTTTTGAGGAGTAGGCCAGCCAGATAGCTTCTCTGATCCACCGAGACAAGGTAGCTTTTGTAATTCCATGCCCCTTCTTGTGGCCCTGAAAGGATATAAACAAACCGTACTCTGCCTCAGGGACCAAGTTCTATCTATATAGGCCAAGACTGCTCCTTTAACGTCTAAGGTATGAAACTTTTCTTCCTCCGGGCCTGAGGGTGTATCATAGAAGGAGGGAAGAAATATCTCTTGGGACCTATGATACTTAGATGCGACTTTAGGGAGATATGATGGGTCCGGTTTAAGAATTATTTTATCTTGGAATACTAACAAAAAAGGAGAATCTACGGAGAGGGCCTGAATATCGCTGACCCTCCTGGCCGATGTCAATGCTACCAGCAGGGCTACCTTATATGATAAAGTTTTTAAGGGTATAGAATCTAATGGTTCAAACGGGAGACTGGTTAACTCTTCCAGAACCAGATTCAAGGCCCATGGTGGCTGACGTGGAATGTGAACCGGATTACTTCTCTCACAGGCCTTAATAAATCGTGTTACCCACCTATCGCCTGCTATATTGTAACCATAAAGAGCTCCCAAAGCTGACACCTGAACTTTTAAGGTGCTGACTGACAGCCCCAGCTCTCGACCTTTTTGTAGGAACTCTAAAATGGCCCTAATTGGAACCTCCCTAGACATAGCCTCTGTATGGAAGCTCAGAAACTTTCTCCACACTCTACTATATATTATAGTGTACAATACAACGTATGAAGAGCGAAGCCAGTAGGCAAAAAGTGGTATGTGAATATGACAGATATGAAATCACAATGTTGTGAGATCAAAGAAACCACCTAATGGCTATATGGACAGTATAGATAAAAAACGACTGGGACAGTCGAAAAAAGTTGCAACAACACCACAAGAAAAAGAGAAACATCGACCATAAATCCCATAAAGTATCATATGAAATTTTATTAATATACCAGGTAATTGATAATAAGGAAAACAGACAGTGCAAGGATAAAATCAATAAATTAGAAGGGGGAGAACTATCCAGAGAAAATTAATTAACATACACAAGGGTATACCCAAAGAGGCATATACATAAAAATATGAAGAAAAAAATCACATTGCTGCAATTGTGTATAACATAAAGTGAATGTACATGTGCTCCAAGACACAAATGTGTCAATCAGAAGTATATAAACAGCTAATCAGTGGTGGATAATCCCTAATATGTGCAACCATTTATATAGAGTGGTGCAGTTACCAAAATAGAGTGACACATAGAGGGTATACCGATAATAAATTCAAAACACCAGATAGGTGTTGATGTGACGGTGTAAAACCGTTAGGATCCGGACACAGAGTATATAAATAGTTAAAAAATGAAAAAATAATAACTTACAAAGTGTATACCCAGTCACCTGGATACATGGCTCGTAGGTAGGAGAACCAAGGTCTCTTTGGCCAAAAGGGTGCGATGAGGATCACTGTCGCCTTTACCTCCCTGATCTTCCTGATTACTAGCGGAACTAACATCATCGAGGGAAAGGTGTACGCTAGATCGAGCTCCCAGGGAAACTGCAGAGAGTCCACCATGTCTGGTCGATCTGCTATGTTTAGGGAAGCGAATCTCTGAACTTGTCTGTTCTCTCTGGTGGCGAACAGATCTATCTGTGGAAGCCCCCATAAGTCCACAATCTTCCTGAATATGTGATTGCTGAGAGACCACTCCCCTTGACATAGCATGCTTCGGCTTAGAAAGTCGGCTTTTATATTTTCTGTTCCCCTTATATGGAGGGCCGTTAAAGATAATAGATGGACTTCCGCCAGCTGAAATATGTCCTCCGCTATAGACATTAATTCTACCAATCGGGTTCCGCCTTGGTGACTTAAATACGCGACTGCCGTGATATTGTCCGATAGGATCCTTACATGAGGTCCTCGAAGCTGTGGAAGAAAATAATTTAAAGCTTGATTGACTGCTTTTAACTCCTTCCAATTTGAAGAACATCCTAGCTCATAAGTGTTCCAGTGATCTTGAGTTAAGCTATCTCCCATATGAGCGCCACATCCCGTAGGACTAGCATTAGTAGTAATTATTTTTGAAGGCTTGATTATCCACGGAACGCCTCTAGACAGATGTTATCTGTCTAGCCACCCAGTCAGTGAGTTTAATACCTCTTGAGGCAGAATAATTTTGCTCTCCAAATGCCACTGTAAATTTTCCTGTACAGGTAGGATTTCATGCTGTAGGGCCCTAGTATGATACTGAGCCCATTTGACTGCTGGGATACATGATGTTAGGGACCCCAGTAAAGACATAGCGGTTCTCAGAGATATGCGAGGGTTTCTCTTTGCTGACTTAATTTTTGATATAATGGTCAATTTTTTTGCCTCTGGAAGAAGACACCTCTGACTTACGGAATCTAGGTGAAATCCTAGGAAGGACTGGAGGGTTTCCGAGGTCAGCCGGGATTTTTCAAAATTTATGATCCATCCTAATTCCTGCAAGGATGAAATGGCATTAGATAAACGATCTTTGCATTGGCAGACCGATGTGTTGTGAACACTTTTAATCTGACTTCTGAGCTTGGGCTCCCTCTGGTGGATGTTGCTGGTAGTGAAGCTGCCCTGGCTAACAGAAGTCTTCCACCTGACGGGGATGATTGGCAGCCAGGTGTTGCTGATTGGGGAAATATAAGTGAGCAGCCTTCCCATAATGCTTGCCGGTGATTTGTTTTCTTCCTAGCCCTTTGGAAGTCTGCTGCTCCTGCTTTGTCCTGCATCTTTCAGATATGTTATTTTGCTGTTTAAATCTGTGGCTTTGGTTTACCTGTGCTTTTCTCAGTTTTCTGCCTTGCTGGAGTTTTGTTCAGCCGGGCCCCTTGCGAGGACCTGTGCTGGACTCTGTGTTCATTTGCCTCAGCCTGCTTCAGTCTTTTCTGTGGTTCCAGTTCCCTGTTATTTCAGTATCTGTTGTTTGCAGCCAATTCACACCAGAGTTCTGATTTAGCGGGGGAGAGATCATGTGGTCTCAGTGTTTTTGTATATCAGACGTGTTGGAATTTTTCTTAGGGTTTTTGCTGGATTGCAGACAGTATCTTTCCTGTCCTGTTCTATCTAGACAGTTTGGGCCCCAGCATTTGCTTATACTATTTTCTGTCTGTGTTTGTGCTTCATCTTACTCACTGTCAATATATGTTTGGGGGCTATCTATTCCTTTGGGGCTCTACTCCGGGGCAGCTAGCTTTCCCCTTTCACTCTTTAGGCTTAGTTAACTCTTTGGCTGTGACGAGGCGTCTAGGTCATCGTAGGTAACTCCCACGGCTAATTCTAGTTGTGTTGTCAATTCAGGGGCCTGCAATCCGCTAAGCTACCAACCTCTCTGGTGTTGTGCTGCCTAGCCCATTTTTCTTGTTATCCTCCTCAGTTACCGAATCATAACACCGATGCTCCCACTACTACAAAGTCTTCTAGGTAGGGCACAATCAAGGTATCTTGTTGACGCAGGTAGACCATCACCTCCAGTACTCTCTTCGTGAATACCCGAGGTGCCATGGAGAGACTGAACGGCATTGCTGCAAACTGAAAATGATGGATCTCGCCTGCTATCATGACCGCCACTCTCAAATACTGCTGGTGCTTTGAATGCGTGGAAAGATGGTAATATGTGTTATGTTTCGGTAACTGAGGAGTGCAGGAAAAAAGGCAATACACCAGAGAAGTTGGAAACTATGAGATTGCAGTACCCTGACTAACCACCGCAACTAGAGGCAGCCGTGGAGCGTTCCTACGATGGTCCTAGACGCCTCGTCACAGCCTGAGAAACTAACTATACCTACAGATAGAAATAGGAAAGCTATCTGCCCCGGAGCAGAACCCCAAAGTCAATAGGAAGCCCCCAAACATGTAATGGCGGTTAGACAAGAGGAAATACAAACACAGTAAAAAAATAGTATGAGCAAACGCTGGGGCCCAAACTAACTAAATAGAAAAGGATAGGAAGGGTACTTACTGCAATCTCTAAAAACCCTGAAAACAAACCAACAATACTAATTTCAAAATCACCTGAGGTCACACGACCTCTGCCACCTAAATTAGCTCTCTGGTGCAAAAAAGGAAAACAGCAGCCACTGAAAAAAAACTGGAAAAAGCAAAAGTAATTACATCAGTGGCTGTACAAAACTGAGAGGGCAAAAGCCCCCAGAAGGGACCAGAAGGTCCCCACAGAAGAGCAGGACAAAATACAAAACTGTAGCAAAAACACAAAATAAGAAAAAGTCTTATCTGGAAGCAGGAGATGCAGACTTGACACAGCAGGCTACAAGGGAAACTGGAAAGAAGGATTCAGACCAGAACAATTGATCACCGGCAAGCCTGATGGGGAAATGACTCCCTTATATAAGACCAATCCGTGGCACCTGATACCCAGTCCTCACAATCCTCAATAGTACCGCTTGTAACCACCAGAGGGAGCCTC
Source organism: Oophaga pumilio (assembly GCA_009801035.1). Lineage (NCBI taxonomy): Eukaryota > Metazoa > Chordata > Amphibia > Anura > Dendrobatidae > Oophaga > Oophaga pumilio. The sequence continues at coordinate 65,637 of VIAB01004944.1, read as the reverse complement.
TGCTCAGAACTCATCCCAAACCAATTCACAACAAATATGCATCTTTCAAGTCTATTCTTGCCATCACGCATCTAGGAAATAAAAGTTTAATAGTAGACCTGATGGACTCCATCTTGAATGTACGGTTATACAGGAAGGTATTTAATTTTTTCAAATTTATTATAGTTCGGAATGAACCACCTGGTTTGGTAACTGGGAACAAAGGGGAATAAAATCCCCTTCCCTCCAGATCCCTCGGGACCTCCACTAGAACTTTTTTGGAAAGTAGTGTTAATACCTCCAATTCCAGAGCTTCCAGTTGTTCTCGCACCTTAAGAGATGTTATTATAAAATTTTAATCTACCCCCTACTTGAGGGTCAACGGTATTGCCTGCATTTTGAAAGGGGACCACTGAATAAGGCACCTTTTTGCTTTGTGTCCTTTGCGTCCCAGCGATCCCTCTGGGATTCATATGGCTTCCTTTTATTAAATGGCCTCCTCCTAAACGCTCTCCTGTAAGAAGGAAGAGACTGGTTAGGGAACACTTTCCTTCTCTCTCCTGCCTTGGTGAGTAGGTCGTCCAATATCTTTCCGAACAAAAACTCACCCTGACACGGGGTTGCGCATAATTTTGATTTTGATTGTGCATCCCCCTTCCAGCTCTTTAACCAGATCGTTTGTCAGGCTGCATTAACCAGGCCGGCCGATCTAGCTGCCAGACGTAGGGAGTCTGCCGATGTGTCTGCTAGAAAGGCTGCAGCACCTTTGATTAAAGGAATTGTGGGGAGGATCTTATCTCTCGCTACTTTCTCTCTGATCTGTTCCTCTAGTTGACTTATCCAGACCAGTAATGATCTTGCCGTACAAAGTACTAGATATAGCGAGTGTGAATGCCCCCGTGTTAGCCTCCCACGCCCTCTTAAGCATATTCTCTGCTTTACGGTCCAGAGGGTCAGGCAATACTCCGGCATCTTCCACTGGTAGAACCGCCTGCCTTGATGTGGAGGCAACCGCAGCGTCTACTTTCGGTACCTTGGACCCGGCAGTTAGTTCCTCATCATTAAAGGGATAACGCCTCTTAGAGGATGATGGTAAAAACCCCCGCTTATTTTGTCTGTCCCATTATTTCCTGACTAGATCTTTAATGGCTGAGTTTAGCGGAAAGGATCTGCGTTTTTTCTGAGATAGTCCCTCAAACATTATATCCTGTGCTAATTTGGCCTCTTTTGTGTCAGGATATCCCATTGTGTTTCTGACTGACTTCACCAAATTATCAATACTTTCTACAGGGAAGCAAGACCGACCCTCGCCATCCGATGAACTGGATACTGATCCGGCGGAATTAGAGGATCGAATCTGGCCTTCATCTGTATCTGAGGAGGTAGTTGGGGTAAAAGCTCTATTTCCCACTGGTTTTTTCGTCCCCACTGGAGTGACCCAAGGCCTGAATTTCCTCCCTAATAATAGCTCTGACATCCATGGCTGTTACTATTTCCTCCTCCCTGGCATAGCTTTTTGGGGTATGCATCCGGAAGGGGCTGCGTACATAAGGCACATTGTTTATGCTTAGCCTTATGGGTCTTTTTCTTAGCCTAATAAAAGAGGGGGAAAAAAGGCACAGAGAAGGAGAGATCAGCTTAATGGGCAGAGTCCCATTTTACACTCACCCAGTGAAGCTGTAAAGGTACTGATTCTGGAGGTGGGGGCACTGCACGAGCTTTAGGTAACACGTCCTCTCTGCCCTGCTGATCTCTGGTTGCGGATCGCTCTCTGGAGCATCCACTGCTGTTCCTTATGCTGGTGCCCTTTCTGCTACCTGCTAAGCATATCAACGCTGCGGGTGAGTGCACTTCGTTGGCCGACATAGTGCATGGTGCAGCGATCACATGCACCATCTTTTAAACATGGCGCCGTATCTCCGCCATGCTCCGTATGCTCCAGCTACTTCCGGGTCAGACGTGCTGGTATAGCCCCTCCACGAGTCCGCGCGGCCAGTGAAACATGGTAGTGGCAGTGTCGTTATGTAGTGCTGCATGTTTGCTGTTGGCGTCGGGGAGCTACATTTCAATGATGGTATCATGAACTCACAGATGTACTACTCTATATTAAAAGAGATGATGCTACCATCAAGGAAAGGAAGGTTTGCTGGACTCACTGCACAGATTCTAGACACTCAGTGCCAGATGCAGCAAAGCAGCCCCAGAACATAATAGAGCCTCCTCCATGTCTCACAGTAGGGACAGTGTTCTTTTCTTGATATGTTTCATTTTTCCATCTGTGAACATAGAGCTGATTTGCTTGCCAAAAAGTTCAATTTTTGTCTCTTCTGTCCATAGGACATTCTCCCAGAAGCTTTATGGCTTGTCAACATGTAGTTTGGCAAATTCTAGTCTGGCTTTTTTATGATTTTTTTTCAACAATGGTGTCCTCGTTGGTCGTCTCGCATGAAGTCCACTTTGGCTCATACAACGACGGATGGTGCTATCTGACACTGATGTTCCTTGAGCTTGAAGTTCACCTTTTAATCTGTTTAGAAGTTTTTTCTGGGCTCTTTTGTTACCATTCATATTATCTATCACTTTGATTTGTCATCAATTTTCCTCCTGCAGTCACGTCCAGGGAGGTTGGCTACAGTCCCATGGAGCTTAAATTTCTGAATAATATGTGCAACTGTAGTCACAGGAACATCAAGCTGCTTGGATATGGTCTTATAACTTTTACCTTTAACATATTTGTCTATAATTTTCTTTCTAATCTCCTGAGACAACTCTTTCCTTCACTTCCTCTGGTCCATGTTGAGTGTGATACACATCATGTCACCAAACAGCACAGTGAGTATCTGTAGCCCTCTATACAGGCCCACTCACTGATTCCATGATTGTGGACACCTGTGATGCTAATAAGTGGACACACCTTGATTTAACATGTCAATTTTGTCACATTATTTTCAGGGGTACCATCATTTCTGTCCAGGAATATTTCCTGAGTATTATTTTTTTTTAATTCTGTGGAAGCATGGTTGAAAAGCAATGTCTGACTTTCATTTGTTCATTTTCATAGATTTTTGATTTATTATTACTTTTATCAGATTCAAGTTATTTCTGTGACCATTGTGTGATTTTCTGTCATTAAACGAGGGGTACCAACAATTTTGACCACGTGTGTACATGTATTGTACTGCCAATAAAAATACTTTTTAACATAGCAATAATTATCATTGATCTTCTCCTTTGTTATCTTTGAATAGTTATCATTATGATTCATCAAAAAGGTGAAAATCATGATATCGAGTCTAAATGGGCCTTAACTGGAAATGCACTTAGGTTTTGTTCATTGTTAAACATGAACTGTAATTTTACCCATGAATATTACCCATAACATAAGACCAAGTCCAGATGTCAATGGTAGCTGCTAAAAACAAATGGTTTGATAGTCCACGTTTTATAATTCCTGCCTAATGTCTGTGAACTTATGCCCCTCAGAGAAGTTTATGGTTATAAGTAGAGATGAGCAACTTTGCCTTTTTTCCAGTCGAGTCGGTTTCTGACCACCCGACTTTCGCAAAAGTCCAGTCGAACAAGATCGGCTGACTAGCTCGCGGCAAAAGTCGGAGGTCGAC
>VIAB01004943.1:87226-110236 GCA_009801035.1 Oophaga pumilio | reverse complement strand
TTGATTGAGAAGGTGTGTCCAAACTTTTGGTCTGTACTGTATGCGAAATATTACAGAAACTGAGAATTACAGGACAGGAAATTGGTACTGTGCAGAACATATACAGAATAAGGCCACTTTATGTCTGTTGGTTGGGGTGTCAGACCTAATAATCTAGAATTTATCCACAGCATAGGTAATATTTTTGTTATTAGAACACACTTTTAAAAATTTGTAGTTATAAAGCTTTTTCTATCACTTACAGTTGTGCTCAAAAGTTTACATACTCTGGCAGAATTTTTGCTTTCTTGGCCTTTTTTCAGACAATATGAATGATAACACCAACATTTTTTCTCCACTGAGGTTTAGTAGTTGGGTGAAGGAAAATGCAAATTCTCAAATAACTGTGTTTTCTCTTTTTAAATCATAATGACAGCCCAAAACATTTGGCTATTTTAGAAACATAGAATATTGTTTCTCTTCTAAAAGTCAGTTTCTCTTTCAGATAGTTTAGCTAAATGGCCAGTTGTATTAATATTGCATTTATGGGTAGATGGGTAAGGAAGGGGCCATTATAAAAATTATCATACTTTTAATTAAAAAGGCTATTGTTGGTTTAATGGCTGGTATCTCTGCACTTTCTTGGCTGCATCTATGACACTGCAGAGCCGCAAAGTCGGAGAGTAGGATAGATAAGCATTGCAGTGAGAATGGCCCAACAGTAAATTTCTCATCTCCCTGCAAAGTAAGAAGAGGATATCTATGCAGAAGAATAGAAAATATATCTGCTGAGCATGTGCAAACTGTCATTATAGAACTACAGGACGTATCCATAGGCAATGAGTTAGGGAGGACCACATGGCAGATCCCCAGGGGGTGATATGTATGTACACAACAAACTGAGCTCTTTCGGAAATTGATTACATTTGACAACTTTATAAACTTTATGATTTGGGGCCACTGAGCTGTGATTAATATTGTGGGAATAACCCTTTAAAAGTTTGATATTTGTCTTACAGAACTTTATGTTTTACTATCTTCAGGATTTAATTCTATGGCCGGAGTCACACTAGCGAGAAATACGGACGAGTGCTATGTGAGAAAAAATTGCATAGCACTCGGACCAATGTTAATCTATGGGGCAGCTCCCGTCATCCGTTTTTTTCTCGCCCGTTTTATACGTGCAAGACAAATCACAGCATGCTGCGATTTGCACCGTATTACAGCCAAGACTCGCCAATGCAAGTCTATAGGTGCGAGAAAACAACGGATTACACACGGACCATGCATGTGACTTGCGAGAAATATGCACCGGTGTCCTTTACAAAAGCCTTCAATTCAGTGAGGTATACTGTAAACTCACACTGACATGTTTAATAAAGAATCAAAAGAATAGATATATGCATATAGAATACATATATATATGTCATTGAGACACATATATATTTATAGTTCATAGATTTCTACATACTGTAGCATAATAGCCGCTAAATCTATTGCCGGATTCTATAAAATCATTACAGAACCCGACATGATATGACACATGGTTTACATACAGTAAACCTTGTCATATCAAAACGATCTATATATGTCAGTGTTTAATAAATGTATTAGTTTGTGTTAGGAAAAATTTGGAACTCTAGGAGTTAAATTTAAGGCTATAATCGCGGAAAAAAATTGCGTGGGCTCCTGCGCAATTTTCTCCATCAGAGAGAGAAAGCCAGTGACTAAGAACAGAGAGGGACCATGGTTTTTGGGCACCCCCTGGCTACAGACATCTGGCCCCAGCCACCCCAGAAAAGGCATATCTATAAGATGCGCCTTTTCTGGCACTTAGCCTCTCTGTTCCCATTACCTTTAGTGGTGGCACATGGGTTAATAAGGGGTTAATATCACCTTGCTATTGAAAGGTGACATTAATCCGGGTTAATAATGGAGAGGTGTCAATAAGACAACCATCCATTATTAATACTATAGTAGTAAAGGATTAAAAAAGACACACACACATCAATTAAAAATTATTTTAATGAAATAATTACACAAAGTTTTTGACCAAATTTATTATGCTGCCAATCCATCTGAATCCTTGTTCTCCTGTAACCAAAAAAAAATAAAAAACCAACAATATCCATACCTCTCCACCGTTCAGTCTGGTCCCCCGATGAAATCCATCACAAGGGGTTAACTAGTTTACAACATGGACCGGTGATAATGCTACCGGCCCGGCTGTAAGGCACTGCAGAATGAATGAAATCATGTCTGCGCAGGCTCCCCGCCTGACCGGGGATGAACTGATTAGCGTGGGAAAGTTTCTGAACTTTTTTCCACACTGTCAGTTCAGCGCAGGTCAGGCGGGGAGGCAGTGCAGCCTCATTGACTACTGCTGACGTTACTTAGGCTGCGCAGATTCTCCACTTGACCCACGATATACTGACAATGTGGGAAAAAGTTCCGAAACTTTCCCACGCTAATCAGTTCATCCCCGGTCAGGTGGGTAGCCTGCGCAGACATAATTTCATTCATTCTGCAGTGCTTTACAGCCAGGCCGGTAGCATTAGCACCGGTCCCTGTTGTAAACTAGTTAACCCCTTGTGCTGGATTGCAGCGGGAAACCTGACTGAATGGTGGAGAGGTATGGATATTGTTGTTTTTTTTTTTTTTTGAAACAGGAGAACAAGGGATTCATTTGGATTGGCAGCATAATAAGTTTGGTCAAAAAACTTGTGTAATTATTTCATTAAAATAATTTTTAATTAATGTGTGTCTTTTTTAACCCTTTACTACTATAGGATTAATAATGGATAGTTGTTTTATTGACACCTCTCCATTGTTAACCTGGATTAATGTCACCTTTCAATAGAAAGGTGACATTAACCCCTTATTAACCCATGAGCCACTGCTAAAGGCAAAGGGAATAGAGAGGCTAAGTGCCAGAAAAGGCGCATCTTATAGATATGCCTTTTCTGGGGTGGCTGGGGCCAGATGTTTGTAGCCAGGGGTGCCCAAAAACCATGGTCCCTCTCTAGGCTATTAATATCTGTCCTCAGTCACTGGCTTTCCCTCTCTGACGGAGAAAATACCGCGGGAGCCCATGCATTTTTTGTATGTAAACCATGTGTCTTATTTTATGTCGGGTTCTGTAATGATTTTACAGAAACCGGTAATTGATTTAGCAGCTATTATGCTATGTAGAACTCTACGAACTATAAATATAAATATATATGTCTCAATGACATGTATATATATATCTATTCTGTGTATATATCTATTCTTTCGTTTGTGTTTTAAAACCTGCCATTGGGATCCATTATATGTCCATTTTGCAAGCCGGCGAGAAAATCTTGCCATACGGATGCAAAACGAATGTCACATGGATGCTTAGATGCAAGTAAATCACTTCCTCGCATTACAATCGGATGACATATGGATCACTGTTCATGAAGCATTTGTGCAATTCTGGTCCATGAAAAACGGACCGTATTTTTATATGTTGTGTGTGACTCCAGCCTACCAATCATTTGCACTCAAATAAACACAGATAAGCCAAGATCATCAGATTTCCATTTTAAGTGTGGCTTTAAAGGAATTGTCCACTACTTCGACAAACTTTCATAAATTCCCAAGTCCATTGAGAAAAATAAAAAAAGCTTATTCTCACCGCCTGTACTCAAACCTTTCCAATTATGTTGTTACCAGGATCACCGGCCTTGCGATGTCGCATGAAAGCTGCAGTCAATGACCGGTTGTTGCTCATCAGTATAAAATCATCTGATGAAACAATATAGTCAACAGCTGTTCAGTGGCTACTGATTGTCTGCAGCATGTGAGTGACATAACAAAGTCACGAGTACAGGGAGATCTGGCGCCGACACAGCTTAACTGTGCTAGGGTGGGAAGTGAGCATAAGCATTTGTTTTTAGTTGGCAGATTTTAAGAAGATGTTGTCTACAGCTACATATACACTGAAAGATTATCGTACACAAGTGTTCTTAAAAAATTATTTTCTTTCAGTGTTAACAGGCTGCCGATCACTCAATGAACAAGCAAACGTTCGCTCATTGGGTGAAATAATCTTTTGTGCTACACAAAACAAATCACTGTTTTTGGCAGTGCGTCGTCCCATGTAAACCATGACCAGTCTGGTGTTTTCCTTTGTTTTCATGATACTGTTTGATCCTTAATATTCTCAAACAAACCTCTGAGGTCTTCACAGAACATCTGTAGTTATTCTGAAAATAAATTACACACAGATTAACTCAATTTACTAAATTTACTAATTATGTGACTTCTAGAGGCAATTGGTCACTCAGGATTTTATTACGGGGTATCAGACTACAGGGGGCTGAATACTAAGTCACTTCCCAATTAATTTATATTTTTAAAATAATTAGAAAATCATATATCATTTTGTTTACATGTCACAAATACTTGCTAATTTGTGTTAGTATTAGTGTTAGTATATCATATAAATTCCCAATAAAATACATTTAAGTTTGTGGGTGTAACATGAAAAAAATGTGGAAAAGTTACTGGGTGTAAACACATTTTTAAGGTGCTGTCAATATTTAGTTTTTTCTGTCAGTTTGGGCTGATGGACTCCCTTTAATTGTCTGTCTAATGTATAATTTCTATGCAGACTATTTTGGTGCTATGTGAACAAAGATTATTATTTGTTCTTTTCTATGTTACAAACATATTATTTTGCAAATATTCCTTCTTCCATTACATTTTGTTATTAGCTGTCGATTCAGCCTTTTTCCTAAAAACAGATTTCACAATCACTTCCCTCTTCCTTAGCACAGAACACATTTCTTTTTATACTAATTGCATGTCTGATGAGTTTTTCTGACCACTCTCATTTTCATAGCTTCTCAATGGCACTAGAGACGAAGAATACAGATAGAACAATAGTTAAAAATCGTTGTGTCGGAGCCATGGGATTAGAAGCAACAGTATGACAATTACACTGGATTCCATGAGAAAATTAACTTTTTATTAAATATCCAATATACATTGCAGAGACTTCCATCAAATAGGTCTTTCCAGATTGGATTTATATCAACAGATTAACGCTCTAAACCCCAGATTCCTCTGTTTTATTGAGGAACAAGGTTAGAGGCCTGCATAGCACTGGTGCAGCCAGTGCAGCTGCAAATGGGTCACGAAAGCGAGGGGGCCTGATCAGCTGCTGAAACATCTTGTCTAGCATAGATTCAGCAGCAGCATCAACATTAAAGGTCCGTACTTGAGTAACTTACAGTTAGAAGGGGGTCGGCCGCTCTGCTACATTCTACAAAAAACACAGATAGGAGCCTATGTCCTCTCCTCTTAGTGTTGATGCTGCTGTTGGATCTATGAGGCATGAAACACGCGGCATTGCAGGGAAAAAGTTGCTCACGCTAAGCCCGACAGTGATGTGATTTCCTCTCCGCCCCTTGTGGGTGTCCTCTGAGGGGCGTGAGGAAAGTGGAAGGGAGGCTGTTATTCCCCTCATGCGGATCCTCATGGGAGGAGTGCAAAGTCTTCTATCCACAGCATACAGGACATCCTCATCTCTTCCACCCTTCAGGCTGTGCAGAAGGAGCAGAGAGGGAACTGTGAGAGAGGAACAGAGAACTGTGCTTAGTGGTTCAGGGTGTACATTACCCACAGCCACTATGAGAAGTCAGGAGAGGTCCCTTACACAGTAAGTGACACAGGTCACACTAGAGTCTCATCCCCTGTCAACCAATCACAGACTTCGCTTAATTAGCACATCTATAATGGGCTGTCAGGGGAGGAAGATCAAGTGTCTTCTGTGCCCGGAGTCACATCTTGGAGCAGGAAACTAAAGAAGAAGATGGTGGTGGGCAAAATGATCAGAAGAGCAAGTCATGTCTGCAAATTTAAGATGTGACAGGCTCTGTGATCATAGCAAAGGAGTACAATGGAGACCAGCTAATGACACTCACTACCCTGCTCTATAGAACAGAGCAGACTGGCACATACTATGGCTGGGGGATATAGGGGAACATCATTTTTGTTTGTATATTGCAGTACTATAAAACTGCAGTGTATAGAACAAACTATTGCAAGGACAAGTCCCTTAAGCCACTGAAAAAGAAAGCAAAAAAATACAAGTATTCTAAACTTTATAAACATAAAAATTAAAATAACCCTCTTTTCCTCCATTAAAAATCAAACAAATGATTAAACATGTTATGCATATATATTTTCTGCTAATACTGATCTATTAAAGTAAGAAAAAAAAAGACGTCAAAAAGCACTGTAAAGAGAAAAAAAAACAAGACTCCAACATTTTTTGGGTCGCAGTTCTCAAGGAAAATGCAATAAAAAGCAATCAATTGATCTTGTTCTGCCATTAAAAGTATAATTAAATGTCATCTCACCACACAAGAAATGAGCCCTTACACAGCTCCATCAAAAAAATAAAACTTTTAGCGTTCTCAGAATAAAGTGACACAAACCAAATTTTTCTTTTACAAATTTCCCATTGTTTTCATAATTTAAATGGAACCTAACATCACACTAAAACAGTGCAGTATCAGCCCCTAACAGCCTCTATAATGATGCCAATATGATCTCTAAACACTGTATGTAAACACTACGTCATCCCTGGTCTCCTCCACCTCGCACGTGCTGGGGTGTAAGTCACACTGCTGTAGGCGTACTCCCATCGCACAGTAACATTGATGGACACCAGTCCTGAACTGGTTTGCTGACAGCAGGAAGGGACAATTTATACTCCTGAAATGCTATTTCTGTTTTCTCAGCCTTCAGGATTTTGAATGCCCTTTTTTCGTCTTATTAAACTTCATACCGCCTTATTTATCCATAATGGTTTCTTTTTATTTATTGACATTTTATTACCAGAGACTATGAGTTTTCTACAGGATTCTCATAATATTTCCTTAAACATGCCCCATTTTTGTTCAGTATCCCCAATTTCCATGACGTGGTCCCAGTCTACTTGATTAAGCTCTTGATAAAATCAGCTTTCCTAAAGTAGGGTGGCCCATTTGCCCTACAGGTTGCTCAGATATTGTTATCGTTCCATTTTTTTATCCATAAAGATTTTCCTTCTCAAACGTTGGGAGAAAGATTCCCCTGTGTGTCTGTCTCTGGTCAGTAAATGATTTAATATATAATTAATTATATTATTATTTGTCTGTCCTGAAACTAAAATTAAAAGCTTGATGAAGGACAGGGGCAGACACAAGTCCTGCACAAGGGCCCCCTTCACAGTCAGTGTCCGCCCCTGAACAAGGTAATAGTAAAAGGCTGGTTCATTTATTCATCAGAGGTAGTCACACATTGCCCTCATGACAAGGGTATTGGCAACTCATTAAACGTGCCTTTCATTAAATAACTCCAAATAAAGAGACCACACATCATGTGGGAATGGATTGCTCACAGCAGCCATTTTATTAAAATTACATAAAAAAAAATAAATAGCAAGAATCCCATGGAAGAGTAGTCCTTAAAGTGTCCCATATTTTCTGGTGGGCAAAATATAACTATGTCCACACCTGCATTGGATGTCTTATTGACAGCCATTTCTCCACTAGCTTGGAGGCACTTGTTAACCACCTGATGTTTGTCCTGTGTACAGGGGTCTCCAACCCACCAACAATAAATCCATGTGAGAGGCTCAGAACTTAAACAGGCCCTCCCCAACCATCCATCATCATCCCCTAAACCCAACTTTCCCCCAATGGCACCCAACTGCTGTGTCAAAATGAAATATAACCCTACCACCATCACATACAAATCCCCTCTGCTGCCAGATGCCTGACATCCATTATTGTAAACCAAGCAGGTGCCCCATTTATGAGGACTACAAACTACATTGCAGGAACCGATATCAGGCCTTTATACAAACGTCATTAAAAATATTAAAGTCATCCAGTACTTGAGTATCGGCCTCTTTACATGGGTTGACGAAGAATGAAGGGTGTTGTGAACGCTCTGGATCTGACTTCTGAGTTTGGGCTCACTCTGGTGGCTGCTGATAGTAATGAAGCTACTTTGGCTAACAGAGGTTCATCAGCTGGGGGCAATGATTGGCAATCTGGTGTTGATGACTGGGGAGATTTAAGTGAGTAACCTTCCCATGATCCTCGCCGGTGATTAGTTGCTTCCTGGTCTCTTTTGGAAGTCAGCCTGCTTCCTGCTTTGTCCTGCAACTTTTAGATAGTTATTTGCTGTTTATTTCTTTGGCATATATATCATTTTCAGCATCACATCTCCTGTTTACATCGGGAGATGGACTGCCTGGAACAATGAACATAATTTATTAAGACTCGTGTTGTGTATGTCAGTCTTAATAATTGGGACCGCTGGGGTTAGATGCAGCAAAATCATTAAAAGGCAAAAATGACTTAATGAGTTAGGAATTTTACAAGTGCAGGGCACTGGCGGCTGAAATGTACTCACTGGAGCCACTAAAGTAGTGTAACATTTGTTAATTTGACAGGCTGACATAGCCATGCCCCACCTCACCATGCCCTGGCCATATTAGCATAGCTGTCCAGGACTAGCGTGAAAACCTTAAAAGTCACAAAATTTTGGCACAACTTCCTGGACATTCCTGGAATTTCCTGGACAAATTGGAGCGAATTGCTGAACTCAAAATTTTGCTCATCACTACCACAAACTTTTCCAGAAATGCCCACTTTGAGACAATTTGCAAGCCCCATAAGTTGGGGAGTTACATTTGTTAACAAATCTATCAAAATAAAGGAATGGTGCAGCAGTATAGCATTTGTTAGAAATTATTCTCTGATCTTTGGAGCAAGAAGGCGAGTATAAAGGATATATTCACTCCAATTTGATTTGTATATTATATATTTAATGCTAAACATGCTTTGATAGGATCCTGAATATATAACATTCCCCTGGGATTCCCGTAATCAGGATCTCTTCGAAGATATAAATTTAACAAACTACATCCATCAAATCAATAACAAGTGTCAGTAAAAGCTAAGAGGATGGGAGTGAGAAGTTTTTTGCATCATATGGAGGATGAATGTAATCGCTTCCGCAGACTGCACTATTGAATCAGGGTGATGAATATAGCAGCGGCCGTGTTGGTGTTTGCAGAATTCACAAATCATCTCCAGCATCAATAAATCTTATGGCCCAGCAAGACAATGCATGTAATGGGCAATACATAACTCTAACCTGAGCTTAAGCATTAAACAGCAAACACTACTTCTTTTGTCTATAACAAAACTCTGTTATATATTATTTATGATTACTTTTCGATTTGATAAAAAAAAACTATTTTATTAGCTACAATAATATTTATTTTTTGGCTGCTATTGGACGATATCTGAGAGAAAATAGAGCAAATATGTGGCTGTTTTTCATATACATCTTTTTATAACCACAAAGGACCACTGAAATTCATGTAACATTTGTTCCCCCGTCTGTAACAATTATTTTTATACATCAGACACGTTTTTATATTGACCGGACCGGGGTTAGTAACAGCAATTTGGATTGGTGGCTGCTTATTCAAAATGTATTTATTTCTTGTTTTTTTATTTATTTATTTTTCATTTATTTCATATATTGTATTATAAAACACCTTTGGGGTTGGGCATTTCAACATTTACTGTAAATACTTTTATAAATCTGATTTTCTCTGTAACAGGGGCTGATTTATTAGCCACAGTTACAGTGGAATTTAAGACTCATGGCGGCATAGAAGAACTGACTAGATCTCCTAGGACCTAGCAGCTCTTGCTCTCCCCCTATACCCAGCGAACACATGACTGCTGGGTGGAGCAAGCAGCGTTATTACTTCTTGTATCTGTATACACAGTGCTTGTTGAGTGCTGGGTATACAGCGATTGACAAGACAGAGATGATAACAAACCATCTCTGCCTTCTCTATGGGGAATCCGGCTGTGTCTGACAGCTGGCTCCCCACTCCCGCATGAACTGTATGCAGCTGCAATACTTTTAGAAAATTGCAGAATAGAATGCGAACAGTCTGGACGTTTATTGTCTATGGGCAGCCTGTAATTACTTAGTAGTAGATGTTTTTCCCTTGTATCTCCTACTACAATAGTCAAGATTGAAGTTCTGTATTGTGAAGTTTAATTTGCCGGCTTTCCTGTCTTGATTGATGTTTCTGACATTTCATAGGTCATCTACAGTCATTAAACTCTAACGTCAGCACAGTAGAGAACAGGAGCTATGCAATTGCAACAGTTTCTGTGGATGATTTAGGAGAGGTCAGACACATCACTCAAGGCAGGAGTGCAGAGATTGCGGGGATAGATGAAGACAGACCAGAAATCCTCATCAAATCAGACAATCATAACACATCATAACACACTACGGGAGGGATCTGGTGCCGCCGCTACACGCAGGCGTGATATCATTACATCAGCTAATGTTAGTTCCCGGGCAGCGCGCACGGCACATGCCCGAGAACTGATTGGACAGTGCAGGTGCCGGTGACATCACAACAAAGAGAGGAGGCATTGGATGGAGCCAAGAGGGGGATGATGGACGATTGCGAGGACGTAGAGTCAGGGGGAGAATACCTACCTCCCTGACTCAATAGAAGTATGGCAGGAAATTTATAAAACTTATTATTTCAGCGATCCTAGAGATAAGAAACATAAGAGCCACCTTCACAGAATGCAGCCTTAGTGCTTCTGAAGGTGGCTCTTTTACTTTAATAGGCCCTGGGGGGGTGACAGGTTCCCTTTAAACATTTTCTCCTATTTTGTGTGTACATCAATTACAAATTAAGCAGAGGACAATTGTGACTAAAAGAAGGTGACTACCCTTCTCCTATCAGGAATATATAGATTTGTTTATTTCTGAAAAAGCAATTTAAAGAATAACTGTTCTTTCAAGTAACTTGCCATTGACTCTGAACTTTTGGGAGGACACTAACTGCTCTGATGTTTCCCATGCTCAGCTCAGCCCACATGGATGGATTCCTGCTCTTCAGTCTTTTTGTTAGCATGGAGACAAGAAGCAACATGGAGGACATTATACAGCAATCCTCGGTTATATGGATGTGAATCAGACACTGATGTCAGGTAAAAGACTTGTTGGAATGTTCAGTACAATCTTTCTGTGTCTCCCTCTGCCTGTTTCCTCACTCTGCTCCTTTTTCTTCCACACCCTCTCATCTCCATAGAGTATAATTGACTGTGTATCATGATACCACAATGAGCCTTAAGTCAGACTTGTCCCAACAAGAGGGATTTGAGATTTTTTTTTAGTTACAGTGGATGATAAGTTCAGGAGGCAGAGGGGAGAGGAAGAAGTGGCTGATAAGTGTGGAAGAAGCAGAGTTCTTTGATTAGGAATGTAACAAAGTTTCTTATATTGGCCTGTACTATTGATTTATAAAAAAAGTCTGTTGAAAGTACATTTCAGTTTTAAACTAATGTTTTAGCTAACTAATTCTTTAAGTATGTCAATAATTGGCTAAAAAGTTATCATATATTCATGAAGTTAGCTGGAGTTCTGGATAGTCTCTCTACACTACGTCTCAGAATTTGTTTGTCCCCTACATTTTAACCAAATATCACCAGAGCAAATTGATGTCACTACCCAGTCATTGTGGACTTTCACTGACTTCAGTCAGTTATTATCTCCAAAGCAGAGGTGGACATATCACTAGTGCAACCTGTGCTCCCTAGGTAGTGATTTCCTACAAAATTATTTTAGTTTTAGGAAGAATTTAGGAAGAATTTGACTTTTCAACATAACTAAAATGATTTTGACATTAGCTAAATGCAATATGCCTTCCATTAATCATCTGCTCTTCTTTTAGTGTGGTCACTAAACAAAATGAAGCTCTGAGTTCATTCTATGATAAAATCTATTGTTTGCTCTGTGGTTTGATTATTTCCTTTAATCACCGAAGAACAGCTTAGAAGGATGGACAAAAACATGAAAAATGATGTATCCTGTATTTCCATTTAGATTGGTCCTTTATTATATTTCTATGGCTACAAGATATCTGCTGTTTCCTCAAGTGATCATTAATCAGGAATAGCAATGTTGCATCATACAAGACAGATCGAGAGCGATGTTACCAGCACACTCATTATTGAAATGGAAAATCAGATCTTGTGCCGATCGGTGGTTAAGATCTTTCTTGAATGGTTGACATCTGGACAAAAAAATCCAATGTTGCTAAAGCTTTTGAAATATAAATGAGTTATTTAAATAAGATACAAGAAAGTTTGTTAAGTAAAAAGTTACTGTGCCGCTACAACACTAAACGTATGAATAATAAAAGCAAACAGATGCATGAACTCCATTTCTTATTTGGCATATAGAAGCGCCCTTTCTTCACTATCATCTATTTTTACAAGTCACTGTCTGCTACAAGGTCAGCACTCCCATCTGCTAGGATTTAGTTGATCATCATATTCTAGGCTCGCTTTCATGACTTCCAACTAGTCAGAAAGCTGAAGATAAAATAAATCATTTGTCAGTTCCAAACTTTACGTCCACACCTTTTTATAGTTTTCCACCTGAAACTAGCTGCTCAGCATTCGTTCAAAAAATAGCAATATTAATTAAAAAGAAACTTATGGAACTGAAGATGTTATTCTAAGTAGAGTTGAGCAAATCTCATGAAAATTGATTTGGGTAGATTTGCTTAATTCCCATTTGATTTTCATTGAATAAATTTGGTGTGAATCGAATATTTATTAAAGGAGTTTAAAAAACCCTAACCATATATTCACTTCTCATTGGCCCACCCCATGTCTGTCCCGCTGCCAAACCCTCCGATCAAGTCCTATCTGGCATTCTGCTTACAACTGCTTACAAGTCTTCTTTTTTCTGGCACTGAGCTTCATGAGGTCACTTTTGTTGTAACACACATCATTGATGTCAGTGACATGAATCATGCCCCATGTAACATGTTGATGCCCAGCTAGTGGTGGCACCCTTTGGAAATCCAAAATGAGAAGAGGAACAATAGGATGACTGATCAACAGTGGGAAGGGTCCACTGCCACCCCAGGTATAATAGTTTATTTGTTTTTAGCCCATTTTTGGGCCCACAGAATCCATCAAAATTTGTTGGATTTGCACAAATCGAATCCCCAAAAATTTGCTATTGCTAGAATCTGGCGATTTAAACAAAAATTTTAGTGAAATACATTTGTTTAGAATCGTTTTGCTCATCTCTAATTCTAACCCTTTACTTTGGAGAATTCCAAACCTAGGTGCAGTTTTTTTACTTAGAAGCTATGCTTCCTAAAGATTTTCGGGTTGAGGGAATGATATCCCCCTTGTAAGTTTTGGGATTTCACCTTTTTGGCGCTAGTTCTAACACACACACAAAATTTTATAAAAATTTAGTACACTGATTTAAAGAAGAACTCTTTCATGAATTAACCCCTAACTGACTTCTACTGTAAAGCAGGAGTATAGAGCAAGCTCATGGGTTGAGCCAGCCCCATGCGTGACAGACAACAGCTGTGACACGCAACCTGGACCTTCCTCTAACAGTCATGTGTAGAGCAGAGCTGATCTATCCAAAAATGAAGCATCATTTTGACCTGTAAAAAAGCCCTCACACAGCTCCATCAACCAAAAAAAGAAAATGTTACAAATCTCGGAAAGTGGAGACCGAATTAAAAAAAATATTTTGACAATTTTTTATTTTTCTTAATTAAAATGACAATAAAAAAGTTTGGTACTTTTATAATAGTATTGATGAGGAGAATTATAACGCTAGATAACTGTACAATACACAATGCAAAAATAATTCCCAAAAAATGTCAAAATTGTGTTTTTTTTTCACAATTTCACCACAATTGGACTTTTTTCCAATTTTCCAGTACACTAGGTGGTAAAATGAATGATGTCATTCAAGAGTACAACTCATCCTGCAAAAAATCAAGCCCTCATAAATATAGGTGGACAGAAAATTAAAAAGTCATGACTCTTGGAAGAAGGGGAATAAAAAATGAAAAAAAAAAGGAAATTGGCCATGTCAGGAAGGGGTTAACCCCTTCATAACATGCCTGTCAGAAGCAGGTGTATACAGTGGCCTCACCCCAGTAGGTAATAGCTGTATACAATTGTTGACCTGTTATGCAGGGTTTATTGCCTTACAGACCTTCTACAGGTAAACTGCTGCTGCAACCGAAAAACAAGTCCTTTTCAGGGCAAAATATTTTCTTTTCCCTATTAATAACAGAAAGTTTGCAGGCAAATATCATATGCCTAATTTAATATGCGCAAGGCATGCGGCCCTCGCTCCGAATATTTAGAGTATCATTATGCGGCCCTCACTAAAATTTTGTAAAGGTTGATCAAGCGTCACTCAAAATTAAGTGATGAAAGGAACATCATTCCTACTGTAAAGCACGGAGGTGGATCACTGATGTTTTGGGGATGTGTTAGCTACAAAGGCACAGGAAACTTGGTCAAAGTTGAAGGAAAGATGAATGCAGCACGTTATCAGCAATTACTGGAGGCACATTTGCAATCATCACCCAGAAGCTGTGCATGGGACCTACTTGGACTTTCCAACATGACAACGATCCAAAACACAAGGCCAAGTCGACCTGCCATTGGCTACAGCAAAACAAAGTAAAGGTTCTGTAGTGGCCATCTCAGTCTCCTGATCTTAATATCATTGAGCCACTCTGGGGAGATCTCAAGTGCATAGTTCATGCTAGACAGCCCAGGAATTAACAGGAACTGGAGGCTTTTTGCCAAGAGTGGGCAGTTTTACCATCTGAGAAAGTAAAGAACCTCATCCACAACTACCACCAAAAAGTTCAAGCTGTCATTGATATTAGAGGGGGGCAGGCCGGACAGGGAATCTGGCAATTTTGGCAAATGCCAGAAGGGCCTGTCTGGTCGTGGGCCGCTTGGCTGCTACCTTGTTAACAGAATCAGTGTCCTCAAGACACCCATAATGTTAAGAGTTGTGACGGAGCACAAAGTAGCTGACTCCGTCAATTACTCCAGCAGGCCACAGGTATCATTAGACATATTTGTCTTGTAGTAAAGCTTGCTTTCCTCCATCCAGGGTAATATTAGTAATATATCCCATTTGGTGCTTGGGGATGGGGACAACATGGGCCTGTGCGATTTCAAATGCCATGGCTGAATTTCAGCCCCAGTCCGTACCTGGGGGGGCAATACACGGTATTAAGAAATGGGGTATGTGAACTTTTGATCAGGGTCATTTGGATGTTTTGGGTTGTCATTATGATTTAAAAAGAGAAAACACTGTAGTTTGACAATAAATGGCTTCACCCAACCACTAACCATGAGTGGAGAAAAAGTTTTGGTGTTATCATTCATATTCTCTGAAAAAAAGGCCAAGAAAGAAAATATTCTGCCAGGGTATGTAAACTTTTGAGCACAACTGTAAAGGAGTGTCACTCCTTAAAAATAAGAAAAAAAATGTCTGAGGCCCTCCCATACTTGTCTTGTCCTTCTAATTTTGGCAGCCCTTGCATTTAGTTCATTGGCTTTATGAGCCTAGGAGTCCCATTAACTAACAATTTTAACAGAATGTGCATGTGCTTTATGTCTAATACAGTGTGTATTGGAGTCCATCTTCCTTCTTATTTTTGGTAGTTCTTGCATTGTCTGCATAGGTTTTGTGAGTTTCAGTGTCCCTCCTTCATAAATTAAACAGGATGTGTCTGACCAGGTCACACACCACATGCCCAGATACGGTAGTCAAAAGTTAAATTTATGTTTACCAGAGACCACAGGTGGTTGAAGTTTTATTTTCCCCTCTAATATGTCATCTATTGTAGTCATAGGTGAAATATGGTGAGAGACGGCCAGGCTGTTAAAGGGGGAGGAGGCTTCTTTTTTTTCTCTTTTTAATTCTACCTTATATAGAAGTCATAATACAGGAAAGAATGTTTCCTAAATTTTTCTCCTGTAAAATCCATTTAATCTTCGGTTTTATTGTCAGTCCGTAAAAGTGGAGTAATACTCTGACATCATTGTTCCCAGCAGCGACCTGGGACTCAGAGAAGTGTTCAGGCATCTTCCCCATGCTGTTCCCATTCCATTTCAGCACTGTTTCCATCCATTTCAGCAATTTTCCTGCCCTGCTTGTTTCCCTTTGACTTTCATTATACTCGTTGTTCGAGTCGAGCCAGTCCGAATATCCGACCTTCTCGATTTGAGTACAGAGAACTTGAGCATATTAATGCTCGATTATCACTATTCACTACTAATCAGATTAAGTCTTACTAAACTCCATCCTCTATGTTGTAAATGCTGCAGCCACAGTCATTTTATGTCCAGCCATTTTGCTGATGCATCCAACCTGTGCTACTCATTGCACTGGCTGCCCATATAAATTGATCACTCTCATCTACAATGCTTTCAACAGTTCTCCACTACCCTACACCTCCTCCTTTGTCTTAGTCTCTTACTCATCCCGTGCTCTCCACTCCAGTAATGAACTAACAATCTCTATAATCTGAACCTCACCTCACATAACCAAGACTTCTCTCAAGCCGCACCAGTCCAACTGGTTACTTCCCACTATCCACAGTTTTAACCATGCTCTAAAACACATTTCTTCATATTAGCCTAACACCTCACCAATATAACTGTACCCTACTCTCCCTTCCTAACTTCTCCTCAGAATCTGGTCCCATCTGTCATCTGTTTTCTCATGCACTCAGTAGCACTTTGAATCTGTACTTGTACAGATACTGAGTGATGACTAGTTCATGCAGCTTTATTTGAATGCCCCTATTTATTGATTATACTGATGGCTGGACCTTACACACAAGCACTTTGCTCCTTTTGTGCATCTCCTATTTCTTGACAGATTGCAAGCTAGTGAACAGGACCCTCATTATGGAATTATGTGTTACTCTGTAATTTCTATTATGGTCTGTATATGTCCCCTATGAATAGTAAAGTGCTGCGGAATATGTAGGTAATCTAGAAATAACGGTTGTTATTATTATTATTATTAATAATGGGTCTTGCTTAGTAAAGTATGCAGAAGAAAAGAATTGAGACAGCAATATGCCCAGTAGTTTGTCTTGGCTTCTCTAAGTTAAAGACAGATTTGCTCCAACAAAGTGCACTGAATAGAAACTCAGGACAAACTAAGACCACTAGAGTCTAACACTTCAAGGCGACTTTTTGGGGGTAAGATGTTATATAATTTTATTTAAAATTTTAATCATAAAATAACATTTTCACTATTTTTATTCTTTTTTTACTACCAAATGGAGACAAATTGTAAAGAAATACAATAATCATGACTGGAAACAACTCCACGTTAAAAAAACCAAACATGAGAAGAATAAAACATCATGAAATTGTCATGCAGGAGCTTGGCTTGTAATTAACATATTTGGCTGGTGAAAATGTGGGACTGTTTATGCTATCACTGAAAGAAAAATTAATTCAAAGGAAATGTTTGATAAATTATTTGACTCATGCTCCAGGGTTTATCATTGTCAAATAGAAGCTGATAAAAATTGACAAGTACCCTGGAAATACTCATGTTATGATGACATTAAATTCTTATGACACACAGTAAAGATGTTCAGATACAATAAATTCTTTTAAAATCATCAACACTTTGCTGTATTCTCCTGACCTTTGTAAAATGCTGTCACTTTTATCTATAAACTTTTATATTAATTCTGAAAAATAAGCGCAATATCCAATATTGCCAATGTTAGGTTATGTTTGCACTTTTGAGACTTTCACCTGGGATGAGAATAGTGTTATCCAGGGTTGTATATAGAAGGAGATAAATTTAAAGTGTAACTGTGATTTAAAAAAAAACAAACTTGCAAGTTATTGAGACATGTCAAAAGTTTTTATTGCTGGTGCCTGACTGTTGAGACAGCCACTAATTTCTAAAACAAAGGAGTAGGAGTTGAATTCTGCTCTTCTTCGACACTATAGACTATCTCAGAAAGTTGAGCAATTCAACTTCTTTGTTCTAGGATTGATGGGGTCTCAGCACCTGGATTCCCACTTGTTCAAAACTTAGTTTTGACATGCCTCTATGAAGTGTCAAAAGTATTTTGAAACCTCACTAACACTAACACTTTAAGATGTACCTGCATGGTTCCCACTAATAAAATCTGTGGTAGAGGTAGAGGAGTACAGAGGGAAGAGGTTGATTAAGCAGGCAGAAGAGTTAAGGTTGAACTTGAGAGATGCAAGAGTGTTAGTTGAGATGCAACAGATGAGGATATTGCAATAGTCTAGCTGGGAGATAATAAGGGCATGGATTAGCATTTCAGTAGATTCAGAGTTGAGCAAAGGACAAATTCTGGAAACATCTTTTAGTTAGAGGTGACTGAAGGTGGAAAGAGCTTGAATTCATTGTTTGAAGGACAGGGCAGAATCAATTGTTACTGATGCAGCGAACTTGTGGTACAGGGGAAAGCATGATGTAATTATTGTGATAGATAGGTCTGGTAGAGATGTTTAGTGGGAGGGAGAAAAGATGATGAGTTTGGTTTTTGTCCACATTAAGTTTAAAAAAGCATAATGAGAAAGAAGAAGTTATGGCTAATAGACATTCTGGGATTCTGGACATCACATAGGAGACAACTGGGCCAGAAAGATAGATTTGAGTGTCATCAGCATACAGGTGGTACTGAAAGTCAATGAACTTTCTGAGTTGTCCCCGGCTAAAGGTATAGATAAAGAAAAGTAGCGGTCCTAGTACAGAGCTTTGAGGGACACTAAAAGAAAGATGGCAAGAAGAGGAGGTAGTATGGGAATAGGAGATGTTAAATATGCGGTTAATAAGGTATTAGGAGGTCCAGAAGAAGGAAAGATTTTTGCTGCTAAGGGAAGAGAAGTCTGTAGTAGGGGGCAATGGTCAACTGTGTTGAAGCCAGAGGGCAGGTTTAGAAGGAGGAGCTAGCTTTGGCGGTGAGCAAGTAATTTGTAATTTTTGTTAGGACAGTTTCAGTACAGCTATCGGTAAGGAAGCTGGATTGTAGGTTGCCGAAGAGTTTGTTGGATGAGAGGTGGAAGGAAAGTTCAATGTTGATGTGCTATATACTCCTCTTAGTTTATTCCTTAGATTTTCTTCATGTTTCATTTTTATCTCTATGGTTAATAATTGGATGGTTAATAATTACTCCCAGCTTTTGCTTAATCTTTGCCACCTAGCCTGATTTGCAACTCCTCAGTGTTACAAGCTGGGAGGGAGAAGACTGCATAGACGTGGGCTAATGAACTCTAGATCTGAACTCATAAAAAACTTATATCAATTTCAGGATTACAGTATATAGTCATTTTGACATAGATTTTCAATGTAAATGCATCAGCCTCATCATCAGTTCTATTTAATATTACATACAGTTTACATTGTGAAATCTGGTGACAGATCTGCTTTAAATAAGAGATAAGTAAAAAGGAGCACATATTCCTCTAATAAATTCCGCCTTCCAGATAGGAAATCATATTGAAGCATATAAATTTAAATATCTATATATAAAATTGAATGTGTGTATGTGTGTGTGTATCACCAACCAATCACGAAGCATCACCAGAGCTGTTTAAAAGCAGCTGAGTTGTGATTGGTTGCTATGAGCAACAGTTTTCCTTACAATCAATGACTAAGCATCTTTCATTTCACCAGAGCTGTTTAAAAGAAGCTGAGCTGTGATTGGTTGCTATGAGCAACAGTTTTCTCACTCCACGACAACACCTCAGCAGACAGTGACTGGGTGGGAGAAATCTAGCATCCCCGGGAACATAAGCTCCCAGCCATTGTTTGCCA
Source organism: Oophaga pumilio (assembly GCA_009801035.1). Taxonomy (NCBI): domain Eukaryota; kingdom Metazoa; phylum Chordata; class Amphibia; order Anura; family Dendrobatidae; genus Oophaga; species Oophaga pumilio. The sequence continues at coordinate 90,499 of VIAB01004943.1, read as the reverse complement.
ACCTGAAAGCAGCAGAGAGCACATGACAGACATGAATCCCCCCTCCCATGCCCATATATCCAGCACACATCCTCCATCCCATAGGCACATCTTCCCTCTTAAAGGGATCTCCGATATGGAAGTAAGGACCGTTCCACTCAGCGCTGTGGTTCTGATCCCAGGGTCTCTTAAAGGGATCATTGGTATGGAAGTTAGGGCAATTCCACTAAGCACTCTAGTTCTGACCCCAGGCCTCTCTTAAAGGGATCTCCGGTATGGAAGTCAGGGCAAATCCCTCAGCGCTCTGATTCTGACCCCAGGCCTTTCTTAAAGGAATCATTGGTATGGAAGTGAGGGCAAATCCATCCAGCGCTTTGTTTCTGACGCCAGGCATCTCTTAAAGGGATCCCCGGTATGGAAGTAAGGGCAATTCCACTCAGCATTCTGGTTCTGACCCCAGGCTCTCTTAAAGGGATCCCCGGTATGGAAGTCAGGGCAATTGCCTTCAAATGCTCTGGTACTGACCCAAGACCTCTATTAAAGGGATCATTGGTATGGAAGTCAGGGCAAATCCATCCAGCGCTTTGGTTTTAACCCCAGGCCTCTCTTAAAGGGATCCCCGGTATGGAACTTAGGACTGTTCCACTCAGCGCTGTGGTTCTGACCCCAGGGCCTCTTAAAGGGATCATTGGTATGGAAGTGAGGGCAAATCCACTCTGCGCTTAGGTACTGACCCCAGGCCTCTCTTAAAGGGATCTCCGGTATGAAAGTTATGGTCATTCCACTCAGTGCTCTGGTTCAGACCCCAGGCTGATGGGATGATGTAGGATATTAGGGGTGGTAGTCTGGTGGCTGTGACGGGATGATGTGGGATATTAGTGGTAGTTGTGCAGTGGCTATGGCTCACGGGATGATGTGGGATATTAGGGGTAGTAGTCCAGTGGCTTTGACAGGATGATGTGGGATATTAGTAGTCCGGTGGCTCTGGCTGATGGGATGATGTGGGATATTAGGGGTAGTAGTCCGGTGGCTTTGGCTGATGGGATTGTGTGGGATATTATAGTGAATGTAGCTATGCGGAGTGGGCGGGGCTATACACTCAGCTTTATATATATAGATATAATCATTATAATTTGTTATAACTAACCGTAGTTAGGTACTATGCCCAGGCAGTGCCGGGCTCTTCAGCTAGTATAAAATAAAACCAGATTCCTAATTTGGGAAAGATTTAGCAACAGTTTACACTGGTCTGCTGTAAAATGTACTGTAGTGCATTGAATTAAAGTGAATCTGTCAGTTAGAATGTGCCTAATTAACCCTGCAGGGTCGGACAGGATAACAATTCCAAGGATGCCTATTCCATCATCATTCTGGAATCCCCTGCACTGCAAATTATGTTCACTAGTGTACTGGTGGGCATATGAGTGCGCTTGCAGTGCTTGGCTCCACTTCGCTTCTTGCGCTGGTGCCGACGCAAATTCTTGATTGACAATGGAGACAGACGCTCTACTGAATAATATCTCTTTTGCTGTCCACTGTCAAGAATTTCATTTCTACAGTGGCCTGAATGATGATGAAAATGGTCATCCTTGGAAATGCATGAACCTTCCATCCTATCCTGCGGTATAGCAGGTTTCCAAGGCAGTTTAACAAACAATGAATTCAGTCTCATTTGAAGGTTTAAAAAAATATAAAATGGATAAATTCCACTCTGTAACTACAGAGAAAATATGAGTTTACAAAAAATTGTTACCAAAATGAATATTGCAAAGCTTATTGCTTGAGTTCCTCGGTATAATGTTTGATTTCCGTCCAGTCAGTATTTCAAGTGCTGAAAAGTGATGACTAATAAAAGGTAATTGCATCTGATACAATTCCACCATCTTTCGCCTGATGTTGCCGTATGTTCTTGCAAAACTGATTTTCCTCATGGGGAAACAAAACCACAATGAATTTTTAACTGTTGTCAAATCCAGTTGGAATATTGCTCACTGGCTGCTATTCAAGATGATGGATGAAAGATATCTTCATAACACTGAGATTTTATTGAATGTCTTCTATGATGTGTGTTAGCACGTAGCACACATATATAAAATATATGCATGCTAATTGGGTTATGCTATTAAATATTAGATATCATAGCAGGATAGTACATGCAGTGCATCATGTATATCTAAATATAAGTCAACAGGTTCACCCTTGTAATTCTCTGTGAGTCAGAGCTGTAAATTTAGGATGCAAAATTCAATATATTTAAATCTGGGAAATAAATTATGCAGAGGCTTAAAAATTCAAGTTTTTTCTTTTACAAGATTCCAGAAAAGATGTGACTGACAGCTGCCTGCCTTGAAATTTCTGAAAACTAAGGAATGGATACGTGAATTGATTCAATGTGGTTCGAATTCATGTCAAATTCTTAAGAATTTGCTGAACTTGGCCTATTCGAACAATTTAGATTTTGCTTCCGCAATTGGACACTGCCATTCTAAACATTGCAGATCATGGCTAGAGAAGGGTCACATGACCTTATTTACATCTGGGCATGCTTCCTCATAATGCTTTGAGGTTATCACATCACATGGAACTGCTGACAATCAGGAGGGACTATCAGAGCCAGTATAAAAGCAAATGCAGGGAATGCAACAGATATTTTCTGTTGAACAGGGATAGTGAGAGGACGTCACAGCTCACAACTTAGCAATAAAGATAGGGAGGGAAAACTATAGAATGTGAAGAAACTGTAAAAATAGTGTGTGATCGCACTGTAGTGGTGAATGGTTACCATCCACTTACTCATAGCCATATATTTTGTGGACAATTTGACACAAAAAAAGCTCTAATTGGATTGGATACAGTCCTGGGAGACCTCAGAGTGTTACATACAACTTTTAAGGTCAATTAGAGGCTTTAGTGTGCATTCAATTTGTGGCAAATTGATTTGTTGTAAATTGAATTTTCTTGAATAATTTAGAAAAGCTGGTCAATGGTAGTTTCAGAGCATCTCTAATGCAAAGCTTGCAGAGTACATGTGGTTTGTAAAATAATGATTTAAGGATTCTTTAGAAAATCTGTAACATAGTCCTCCAATTACTAATACTTAGCAAGAGGACGTACAAAGAAAAATTGATGAAAAATTCAGGAAACAGGCTATATACTGATCACTAATAGTATCATTCCGTGTGTATACAGTCGTGACGTCTTATCCTGAACATCTGCCTGAAATAACAGCTATACTGTAAAAGGAAAGGTACACAACTAGGATTGAGCATTCCGATACCGCAAGTATCGGGTATC
>VIAB01004943.1:0-15629 GCA_009801035.1 Oophaga pumilio | reverse complement strand
ACCAGGTTTGGGTAAAGTGCACGGGAGGTCACATGTAAGGAGGAAAGGGTGCAACAGAGGGGACCTGCCACCTCCCTACAGCTGCACAAATTCAGAACAATATTAACCTGAAAATTTTCCCCATATCTACAGGTTAACAGTCTTGTTTCTACATGAATGGTTCTCTTTAAGCACTTATTGGGACATTAAAGGCCGTCATAAACTAAAGTAATTGAGAAAACTCTACTAATTTTCACCATATAAAGGCCTCTATGGGTGGTCTCCTATTGTAGACACCTTCTACAGCCAGTGGTGTTGCTGCCAAAAACACAATAATGAGTTGGAGGAAGTAAAAATGGCTGATTTACTTGGGCACATAAGAAAGAAATTGATTGTGATATGAATAAAAATGTAATAAAGATATAAGAATAATGCTAAGAAGAAAGATGGTACAACATAGGTTGGGTATGATCAGGCAACTCAAAATCTAAAAGTGGTTGTCCCCTACTCTAAAAGTTAAACTTAATGGATCCAGAGCAGTGTAAGAAGTAAAAAATAAAAGCTACACTCAACTGCCAGACTGTTCCTCTGTGCTTGGTTGGTACTGTGTCCCTTCCTGATTACATGGCATTAATATCCTCTGGGAGGTATGACGTGGTTGTGTCTACAGAGATGTTGCCAATCTTGTCTTCTGACAGAAATTTAATGATGTGATGTGGTTGTTCTGTTGCTTTGCAGACTTCCTAGTCAACTGGACCACCCACTGTCCTGGTATCAATTTTACAGTACATGCAATGAGGATTTATCTCCTGTGGACTTTCAGCATAGGAAAAAAATGCAGTGAAATCCACACCAGCAAAATATAGCAAGTAATTACTTCAGAATTCCACCCCTCAGTGTGTCTGGGATGCAGTTAATGACAGCTCAGCCATCCAATCAGGTACAGGGGCATGCTAAAGCTATCGGTCTGTTGACTGAACGCTCGGCCATCCAATCTGAGATTGGGAGGTGATGGCTGTCTTTAACTGTGCTGTTAGTCCCAGACATCTTGCAGATGTACATTCAGCTATTGAGTGGTTTGTCTCTCTGTGCCTCTGTTTGTTGATCTTTCGTTAACTGACCTTGGACGTTGTTCTGATCATCCATTTATTTAACCCCTTCTGCTCTGACGTTATTCTGCCGGTATTTTGACCTTGGGCCATCACCCAACTACACCTTTGTCTCTTTCTGTTTATGCCGTACCCTCCTGGCTTTTGACATCAGACTCCTTGACAATCCCATCTCAAGGCTTGTCAGTGAAAAGTTACTTAGTGTCGCATTACCGTCACAATTCCATCCCTCAGTGTGTCTGAGATGGAGTTACTGACAGCTCAGCTATCCAATCTGGTACAGGGGCATGCTAAAGCTGTCAGTACTTTGACAGCTCAGTCATCCAGTCTGGTGCAGGAGCATACTGAGCTGTCGGTGTGTTACAGCAATTTCATAATTCCATCTTGAGTGGTCATCTTGGGTTTACTGCTACACAGAAAGCCAATGCTAAACTTTTTAGTTGTCTGTCCATGCATAATATTAAAGATTTTGTATCTATCTATGACATTTGCACAAAGTCAGTCATGGCCAGCCGACCAGGGATTTGGCTCTATTGTCAACTCCAGAAAGACCATGGACTCATTTGTCCATGGATTTCATCACAAATTTGCATATGTCTGGTGTCCGATTCAAAAAGCAAGCTTATTATTGGTTCTTTGTCAGGATTACCTAATGCAAAGACACTCTCCAGGTTGCTTATTTCTCATATTGTACGGTTGCATGGGATCCCTCTTAATTTGTGGCTGATAGGGGAGTACAATTTGTCTCCAAATTCTGGAGAGCTTTTTGCAGTAAACTCAGGATTGACTTGTCATTTTCTTCTGCTTACAACTCTGAATCCCATGGTCAGACTGAAAGGACAAATTAATCTTTGAAACAAATTTTAAGTTGATTTGTTGTGGCTCAGCAGGTAAACTGGTCTTCGTTTTTACCTCTCGCTGAGTTTGCCTGTAACAGTCGAGTAAATCAGCCTACTGGAACCTCACCGTTTTTCTTTTATTATGGTTTTCATTCCCATTTTGGTGAATTTTCTTGGATTACTTCTGAATGTCCTGGGGTTCAGGTCGCCATGCATAGACTTAGGAATGTCTGGAGGGAGGTTCAAAAGAATATTGAGACCACTCAGATTCTCCAAAAATGGAAGGCCGATAGAAGCCGTTCAATGAATCCTGTTTTTAACATTGACGATAAGGTTTGGTAGTTATTTAGGAATATTAAACTTAAAGTGACGTTGGCAAAGTTGGATCCAAAGTTTATTGGTCCATATGAGATCCTGGAGATGGAAGTGGAAATCAGAATGAAGCTTCCTCCATCCCTTCACATCCCTAACATGTTCCATAAATACCTATTAAAGGAGTTTGTACTTTCGGCAGTGTCTCCCTCATCCTAGCCTCCTCCAGGTTGAGAGTGTTGTGGATTCTTGTTGGGTCCAAAATTCCCTCCAATACCTCATCCAATGTAGGGGATACAAACCAGAGGAGAGATCCTGCGTCCATCTCGAGATGTGAAGGCCTAGCGGTTAGTCAGGGCCTTCCATCTAAAATTTTCTGGGAAGTCTGGGGGTCCAGTGACCCCTCTAGAAGACAGGGTACTGTCATGATTCCACACTTCAGTGTGTCTAGGGTGCAGTTACTGAAAGCTCAGTCATCCAATTTGGTACAGAGGTGTGCTGAAGCTGTCAGTACTTTGATTGATACTTCAGTTGTCCAGTCTGGTGCAGGGGCATGCTGAGAGGTCAGTGTTTTGAATGACAGCTTAGCCATTCCATCTGAGACTGAGGGAGGTGCTGTTGGTCTCTAGGTGTTTATTGTCCCAGATGATTGCCAGGCTACTTTACTGGGTTGTTAGTTCCCAGTCTTCCTGCTCTGATCCCCTATCCTCCTGGTATTCTGACCTTGGACCGTTACCTGACCATGCCTTTGTCTCTTCCTTCTGCTTATGACTTACACTCCTGGCTTTTGACCTCGGACTCTTTGACTATCCCATCTCATGGCTTGTCTTGGAGAAGTGATACAGCGTCAAAATTTAGTAGCAGAAATGCTGTGGATCTGCAATAAAAATCTAAAGAATAAAGGCATGTTTAGTTGCAGATTTGCTGCAGATTTTTGCATGGAAACTGCAGGGAAACTACACAATGTGTGAATGTATCCTTTACAAACATGTATATTTGTATTCCACAGCACAGGCAAATTTCTGCTGCAAATATTTTCTCCGATGCTTGCATCAAATTTCTTAAAATATCATCAACTTTGCAGGCACTGTAAGATATATTGCACTTTCTGCATTGAAATCCACTAAAGAATCTCTGCTTCTTATCAGTCCTGTATAGAAGAACCCCAGTGGCGTAACTTGAAGTTCAAGGGCCCCAATGCAAAAGCACCAATAAGGCCCGCAACTATTACTAGTCTATAATAGTATTTTTTTTTTTTAATATGGGCCTAAGTGAACCTCCTGGGTCCCATAGGCTACAGGCACGAATGCAATTGCAACCCTTACACCTATTATAGTTATGTCTCTGATGAACTAAAACTCCAGCAGGACACCAAGTTGGCAGTATCATTAGAGCTATTCTTTACAAGCAACTTCCAACTATATTAAATAACACGTAATCCAAGGAAACTTTGCACAACATTAAGAACAATATCGGCCTATTATCTCGTATAATCAGCCCTTTTGAAGTTCAATGTCAAGTTAAAGTAGGGAAGAACATAGTCTATGACATAAATGTTAATACTTTGTGGCAATTCGGCATGGCTCCACATACACAGTTGTCTCTGATGTTCCATCTGACAGATTCTGGCTTGCAGACCCAATTCTGTCATGTGAAGTTGTCACTGCTGCAGATACACAGTTTACCAACATACAGTTCCTATAATGAAGGGATTAATGCATGTGTTCATTAGGGTAAGCAAAATCACTCATTTAAGTAATTTCACAGATTTTGTGTCACAGTCACAAACCATTCAGCAGAATAAAACAAGAGAAGTGCATTTTGTGATTTACATATAGTTGTAGTTTTTCTCCTTTTTGGTGATACATTTACTGTAGTTTACATCAACTTTAGAAATAGAATTACATGCAACAGTGGCACAATGTCAGATGTGATAAATGCGATGTGGCACATTCATCTGTGTATAATAATTACACTCTACACTCTACTCATCGACAGCTTCAATGTTACATTGGGTGCAGCCACATCTTATTCGTGTTGTATGTCTTCAACCTCTTCCCGACAGGGTGTAACTGTATGTTACATCAGATGCTGCACAATCTAACCATTTAAATGCTGCTGTCAATCTCTGAAAATGGCATTTAATTAGTTGCAATTGATCTGCGAGCCCAGTTGTCTTTCTTGTGATCAGAGAGTGTGCTGATGGCTTACCATGGCAGTCATAGACCTGTAACTGCCATCTTTGTACTCCCATAATTCCAACCCACAACTGGGCTGAAGAGTAAATGGTCATACATTTACTGCAATAAAGTAGAATATACTTGTATAAAGTAATCACAATATCACAAGCCTAAGTCCCCTAAGAGGAACTAAAACAAAAATTACTGGACATTAAAAAGAAGTTTTTAAAAATGTTTAAAAAGTAAAAATATAAATGTTTGAGTCATAGTTAATAAATGAAATAAATGATAAAAAATAAATAATGTCCAATTAATTATCCATGCAGTCAAGAAAAAAACAAAATCTGAATTGCCACTTTTTGGTCATCAGTGCTGAGTTGAGGGAATATGTTCGGATTCGGTCACCGAATAGAATTTGCCATATTTGTGCCATGTTGCTACACTATTCGGGCAGAATTTATGTTTGGTGCTCGGTTCCGAACATATTCGTTCATTTCTACTACCATTGACTCCCAATGACGTTCGGCTGTGTTTGACGAATATTGCAAAAACAATTATCGTCACCGATTGTAATCGAACCTAATTTTTAAAAATATGCTCAACTCTAGTCATCACATGTCCCCAGCAAAATGGATATTGAGCAAACAAAATGTTATGCAAGCCTTAAAATTGTGCAGATATAACCTACAACTCACTACATAAAAACTAGCCCTCACATAGCTCCATCGGAATATGGAAAAATAAAAAAGTTATGGGTCTCAGAATATGGACCTAATTGTTTTAAGCCATTATTTTTGCACTCAACAATGAAATTAAATCCAAAAAACAAAGGTATAATTACATTTTTTTTCACCATTTAACTACTCTTGAATTTAGTATGAGGAATAGTGTTAGTCAACTGTGCAAGGAATTAAAAAAAGAACAAAAGTGTAAAAACGAGAATTGATAAAGAAGGAGAGGGGTTAAAATTCACATTTCATGTAGTAAACAAATAAGTATTCTATTTGAATTTCCGACATCCTTTTTCATTTAATGCTTTGGAACACAGTTCAGCGCCAGTGATTTTGGTCCTGAATTATAAATTAATATTTGCATGAATATGACCTTGCAATATATAGCTTTGTTCTATGAATTCACAGAATAAAACTAAATTATACAACAATGTGTATGAACCTTAACATAAATTATACATTACACAATATGCTGTCAGTGAAACTGGACTACAGAATAAGGAAAGAGTCAGCACAATGTGAAATACCATGAGAAATCGAGAACACTACAAAAGAATGGCAGGTGTACGGGTACAGAACAATATTCTTTTGTCATGATTCATTATTACGGTATGTTCCACTGTACGCTATAACAAATTAATATGCTTATATCCCTAATCATGGGTAATCTGGGCTGATGCTTCAGGGAGCCCCCAATACTTCTCATCGCACCAATGGAATAGCTCTGATTCATTTTCATTCTTGCTTTTAATATGACTAGCATTTTATTTATTGATAATTCCGCCTTAGGCCAGTTTTATATACTATATAGACTGTAGGGTTAGAGACTGATATCAACATCATTGGAAGTAATCAACTTTCAGTCTTATACAAAAATTCCATTAACAAACCCTGTAATATTCAATTTATATTAAAATGGGTAATAAATGCAAAAAAACACAAACAAACAAAAAGCATATATGAATTCTGATGAATAAATAGAAGTGCTGAGTGGCTGAACATTACACAACTTTCAGATGCATAAATTCAAGCTAATAAGTCTCAATGTAAAATAAAAGGGCAATGGCGCTCCCTCCTCTGCTATGTGTCATTTTTTATACTTGTGTCATATTGTGCAGAGGTGCCAATGGTTCCTCTCTAAAAACTGGAGTAAAATGGGTTGAATCTGCACTGCCGTCAAATAAGGATTGTGAGGAGTTGGAAATCCAGGAATGGGGTTTATTAGTCTACCTGTTTCAAAGTGTCACAGTTCTTCATCCGGACAAATCTTAGTCATCACTGCGGTTTTCCTTGATGAAGTGTGACACTTCGAAACTCGTAGACTAATAAACCGCATTCCTGGATTTCTGACTCCTCACAATTCTTACTCGTTGGCAGTGAAAGATTTAACCCATTTTACTCCAGTTTTTTCATGTTTCTCCAAGCCGTGGGTCTGCAGCAGCCTTAAGCTTACATAGTGGTTGTGACACACAACCTTGACAGACGAGCACCATTTTCCCACATTCTCCCCATTTTATCCGTATAAGACCCTATTGTGGTGTGTCCTACACATCTGAGCCTTTTCTGGTTTTTGACTTTTTACGATTTTCTGTTATGTATTTATGCCTTCTATTGTTAAAATAAACTTTTTCTGATATGATTATATAATTGAGGACCTTGACTCCATGATTTTTGTAGGAATAATGTATATTGTGAGCATCCTATTGGACTGTTTCTGGCCATTTCTATAAGAGTATGGCCAGTTTGATATTATATGCAGGATCTCACTGATTCAGTGGATATTGATTCTATACTGTATGTATGTCCCTAAACCCCTCTGCAAGGCACAAAAAAGAGCTTTTATTATACTCACCTACGGCGTGGTCCGGTCTGGTGGGCATCTCTGGTTTTGATCCGGCGTCTCTTCTCTTCTTACAATCGCCATCCTCCTCCCCTACTTCATGTGGATGACGCATCGTATGTCACAAACATGGTGTCCCCCATTGTGCTCCTGTGCAAGTACACTTATCTTTGTCTTGCCGAGGGCAGGTCAAAATACTGTAGTGCGCATGCACCAAGAAAGGCCAAGAGTGCCGATGACCCATAGGTAAAGCAGGGCAGAGACACATACACCTGCTCTGGAGCACGGTGGGAGACACTGTGTGGATGATGTAGGATGTGTCATCCACATGAAGCAGAGAAAGAGGATGGCGATCCTAAGAAGACAGGATGTGCCACATCAAAACCGGGGCATTCATCGGACTGGAACATGCCACCTATGAGAATAATAAAGGTCTTTTTTGTGCCTTGAAGATAGGATTGGGAACATATATACAGCATTCTAGTATGTTGTAAGAGAGTGCTTACTGATGCTGGCTGTACTTTATATGGGGAAAACCTGGTGACAGGTTCCATGTAACCTCTTGAGAAGGTGCGCTATGCATATTAGGTGGGAGTCTGTCATCTCTATATAAAGCAGGATCAGAGCCCGCTACATACAGCTGTATAATGCAGCTGACTCCCAAGAATAACTGCCGCAATCAGAGCAAGTTCCAATTGCAACAGTTGATCCTCTTAGATGCTGCTAGAATCTGGAGTAAGTGGATTTCTTCTGATGCCCATCATTCCACTCTGAAAATCCTCCACAAAGTGATCACAGCTTCAAGTCCTCTAAGGAGGCTAATATAAAAGTAAAAAAATATAAAAGAAATTTAAAAAAAAATACCAAAGCCAACAAAAATATGAAAACATTAGTATGGACCTTTTTCCCATAAAAAGAGATAAAAAAGGATCAAAAAATTGTATGTACACAAATGTTACCAGTAAAAACTGCAGCTCGAGCCACAAAAAAAACCTTTCATATAATTCTCTCAGCTAAAGAATAAAAAAAAGTTATAGCCATGATTATATGATAAATTGACTTCTTGCAAGTTTTTTCCTATTTTTTTATAGGCAGTAAAAAACATAAATTTATTAACATCATAACTAGAGATGGGTGAATATATTCGACTGGAATTGAGTTCTATAAGTAGATTTTTTGGGGAATTTGCTCACAGTGAATTTAGCAAATTGAGTGCCATTTTGCTGAACTGCAGAGATCCACCAAAGCGTAAAAAAATTGCTGGGAACAGGCAGCCGGGGTGACTAGAGAGGTACCGTAAGTATTGAGTTCAGCATTTGTTATTTTTTGTTTGTTTATTTTTTTTCTTTTTGCAAGTTCCATTTATTATGTTCTGAGTTTTGGATATCCCAGAGTATAATATGTAATATTCAAGCATGAGAGAAAAAATTTGCAGCAAATTGAATTTCCAAGTAAAATTTGCTTGACTACCACTTATCTTGGAGCAAGTAAACTCTCATACTGCTTGAAAGAAAAATTAAAAATGTGTGGCTCTTAGAAGAAGCGTAGGAAAACACCAAAATGTAAAATAATAAATCACCTGATCTTAAAAGGGTAACTGTTCCTTCAATTAACTTTACAAAATAAACAGTCCTGTGTGGGTACATGAGGAAAAACATTAATCTGGACGGTTTCTGTATTTCTGTATTTCACCTGTTTTATCCTCTGTGGGCTAAATCTCTTAATTTGCAGTTGACTATCAGATGGTGGAAGGAGAACAGCTACTATGGTCTCTCCCATACACAGCTCAGCACACATAGATAGATTCCTTCTGGCCTTAACAAGAACTGTCCCTGTGTTCTTCCATTTCCTTACTATGTTCCTCACAGTGGAAACTGACAGGTTAAATCTCTGAGACAGCTTTTTGTATCCTTCCCCTGAACAACTATGTTGAATAATCTTTGTTTTCAGATCATTTGACAGTTGTTTTGAGGAGCCCATGATGCCACTCTTCAGAGGAGATTCAAACAGGAGAACAACTTGCAAGTGGCCACTTTAAGTAGCTTTTCTCATGATTGCATACACCTGGCTATGAAGTTCAAAGCTCAATGAGGTTACAAAACAAAAAAAAAGTGCTTTAGTAAGTCAGTAAAAAGTAGGTAGGAGTATTTAAAACAAGAAAATGATAAGGGTGCCCATACTTATGCACCTGTCAAATTTTGTTTGAATGCAGATTGCACATGTTCTAGTACAATAAACCTCATTTCAAGGAAGAAACATTACTGTGTCCAATAGTTATTAGATATATCAAACTGAAATAGCTGTTGCAAAAACACCAATTTTTATCAAACATTAAGCTTAAGATTAATGGGGTGCCCAAACTTTTTCATATAATTGTATCCAAAACGGATGTCTTATGACGTTACCAAGTGAGCAGCTCCCATTTTAAAGCACTTAATGAAGTACTGAATTTGGCATTTACACCTCTGCATTTGCAGTGTTACTATCTGTGCTGACAGATTGACAGACCCAGCAAGGTCCACACTTAAATGTACCTTTTAGTTTACTGTCCAAACATGTCAGAAGAGCTGGCTGAGGAACCAGATAAATATGCACCATCAAATGTCCATCAAATTCTTGCCCCCCATAAAGTAACCAAAGGCTACTAGAATTGACAAATCGCTGGTTCTGGATGGCATACACACCCGAGTTATGCAGAAATTAAGTACTGTGATAGACCTGACATCATTTTTTAGATTTAATGATTAAATAATAGCAGATTTTGTTCTAGAGGCCTACTACATAGTAAAAACACTGCAAATATTCAAAAAGGGCTCAAAATCAGAGCTTGGAAACTATAAACTAAGTTGAACTTCTATAGTGGGTAAAATATTTGAGGGAGTTTTAAGAGATGATATCCTGGAGTATTTCAATAAAAAGTCTCACAACCCAGCATGGATATATGTTTATGAGGTGTTGGTTCTGTCAAACTAATCTGATCAACCTCCATGGGAAGATAAATTCAAGTTTAGACCAAGATAATGTTGTCAATGTTGTCTATCTTGACTTTTCAAAGGCATTTGATACAGTGCCACTTATAAGGTTGGCACAAAAAATGAGAGCAATGGGACAGGAGGAGAATAAGTGTAATTGGATTAACAACTTGCTCAGTGATGGAAAACAGAGAGTGGTTATTAATGGAATCTCTGCTTGAGTCACACTTAACAGTGGGGTACCACATGGGTCAGTATTGGGCCTTCTTCTTACATTTATCTTCTGAATATGTTTCAACAGGGCAGAGAAATACGCCTGCACAGGAGCGCGACAAGAAGCAAGCAGGATGACGACATCGCATGAAGATGTGAGGCGCCAGACCCGGACCTGCGACACCCATCGGGCCGGCCCGCCCCAGGTGAGTAGAATAAAACTTGTTTTTTTTATTTTTCAGGTCAGACCGGAGGCTTATCTACAGCATTACAGAATGCTGTAGATAATCTCTGAAAGGAAGTGGCCGCATCTTATAGCAGCAAATTGAGGTGACAGGTTCCCTTCAGGATCTACAACATTTTTCTCAGGTCTTTGCTCTATAGATATGTGGAATCCCTTGAGGCCCCCCCCCTACCACCTCCCCCAATAATGGTTAATGGAAACCTAGAGTTTCAAATTTCGAGGATTGTAGGTTCTCGCCTTCAACATCATTCCCTACAATACTTGGTGCACTGGAATGGTTATGGTCTAGAGGAAAGGATGTGGGTTTCTGCATCAGAGTTTAATGCCCCCAGGTTGGTTCACACCTCTAATCCTGAGAAACCTAGTCTTCAGTGTCCGGGGGCCACTCGTAGAAGGGGGGTAGTGTCACAGGTGTGTCAGAGGCTGCAGACCCTCGCTGTTCATCTCACTGCAGAATATCTCAACAGTTTGATTTACAGGCTTCTTCCTGTGCCTTCTGACTTTAGGACCCAGTGGAAACCTCCGCAGCTCTAGTTGAGACACCTGGACCGGGGTGTATATAACTTGCATCTTGCTGCTGGAAATTTCAGTTGATATTTCTATTTCCAGTTCCTCGTTCCGGTTGGAGCTGTAGCAGTTGGCTATCTTCCTCTTTGGTGTTTGGAGAACCTCCGTGCTTCTCTCTGAGTCTAATCAAGCTAAGTGTTCTCCCTTGTTCGTGGATCCCATGTGTCTTTAGTGATAGTTGAGATTTACTAGTGCTATCCTGTCCTTTCCGATGCAGGGCTTATTGCCAGGGTCAGGCATGGGTTAGGTATCCTGCTCGGCGATAGGTGTGGAACCTATATAGGGATGATATGGCTGATGGTGATGTTAGATCTGTCTAGAGGTTCTCCACTTCCCCCTTTCCTAGTGTTTGGTTCCCTTATCCCTTCGTGTTGCACTTATCCTTTCCTTCACGTGGTGTGACACCTTGAGAGAGACTTAAGGTATTATCAGGAGAAAAAAAGGTGATTTGACAACCATTTAAGGTAGAGAGAGGTGAAATATCCTGCTAACTTTCCCTTATGATATAGATATTGTATACAGTGGCATGTAAAAGTTTGTAAACTTCTGTTCAAAATTTCTGTTTTTGTGAAAGTTAAGGAAGTTGAAGATGAAATGATTTCTAAAAGGCCTAAAGTTAGATGACACATTTTCTTTGTAATTAGGGCAAAAAATATATTTATTATCATCTTTTATCTGCTCGCTTTCCCCAGTCCCGCATGCTCGGTGCCTTGGGGTGATCATCGACTCTGCCCTCTCTTTCAAACCACATATCCAAGCCCTCACCACCTCCTGCCGCCTCAAACTCAAAAATATTTCCCGGATCCGCGCATTCCTCAACCATGAAACCACAAAAACACTAGTGCACGCCCTTATCATCTCCCGCCTCGACTACTGCAACCTCCTACTGTCTGGCCTCCCCTCTAGCACTCTGGCACCACTCCAGTCCATCCTACACTCTGCTGCCCGACTAATCCACCTGTCTCCCCGCTATTCCCCAGCCTCCCCCCTATGCCAGGCCCTTCACTGGCTTCCTATTGCCCAGAGACTCCAGTTCAAAACCCTAACCATGACATACAAAGCCATCCACAACCTTTCTCCTCCATACATCTGTGACATGGTCTCCCGCTACCTACCTACACGCAACCTTCGATCCTCTCAAGATCTCCTTCTCGTCTCCCCCCTCATCTCTTCTTCCCACAACCGCATACAAGACTCCTCCCGGGCTTCCCCCATACTCTGGAACTCCCTGCCGCAAAACATCAGACTTTCACCAACAACGGAGACCTTCAAGAAAAATCTGAAGACCCACCTGTTCCGACAAGCCTACAACCTGCAATGATCCTCAGTCTACTGAACCATTGCACAACCAGCTCTTCCCTTTCCTAGTGTATTCTCACCCATCCCTGCAGACTGTGAGCCCTCACGGGCAGGGTCCTCTCTCCTTCTGTACTTGTGTGTCCCTTGTCTAGCACATGTTTATTGTACCTGTCTATATTTTTCCCTCTTCATATGTAAAGCGCCATGGAATAAATGGCGCTATATAAATGTATAATAATAATAATAATAATCTTTTACATTTTAAAAATTACGAAAAATAAAATGGATTGATGCAAAAGTTTGGGCACACTGCATGGTTAGTACCTAATAACATCACCTTTTGAAAGTATCACATCTTGTGAACACTTTTTGCAGCTAGCTTAGAGTCTTTCAATTCTTTGAGATATTTTCATCCATTGTTCCTTGGAAAATTCTTCCAGTTATGTGAGATTCCTGGGTCGTCTTGCATGCCCTGCTTTTTTGAGGTGAACTACAGATTTTCAATGATGTTCAGATCAGGGCAGAAGCATAGCTCTGAATGGCCCACCCGGAGCTACACTACTTTTAACTGTATCAGCTTGTGCTGTGCGCCAATACAGTTAAACTCTGTGGCAGGGCAAGGAGACATGATCTCCTTGCAGTGCCTCATGGCTGCTATGAGGCTCGTGAGCCAAGGAGGGGGCTGAAGCCAGAGCTTGCAGCGGGTCGACCCCTACAAGTTCAACTGTATTGGCATTTGCTACTATACTGTAGTTGAAAGCAATGATGGAGGAGTCCTCCATCATTCTACCTCGCAGTCTGACATTTCAGCGCTATGACATAACTACATAGCGTCTTCAACGCTGATATGTGGGACACTTCAGAAGACAAGCTGTGTAAACCGCTTTATTACATTTTGAACTGAGGAAAGGGCAACTTGAAAACATTTTGCTATATTCTCCTGCTTTGTGGGCCTCCACCATTTTCATTTACAGAGTGCTAGGCAGCTGCTTAGAAGAACCCATGGCTGCTGTTTTTTGGCACAAGGTTAGAGGAGGCTGGGTTTTTACAAAGCTGAGAAATTTGCATCACCTGGACTTTTCTAATGATCATAGTTAACAAGCTGTATCCCTAAAGGACTAATTAAGGTCTGAAACCTTAGTCAAATCTGAGCACACAAATCTCCAAGGCTGCCCAAATTTTTGCATTGGCTCATTTTCCTTTTTGTAATTTTTAAATGTAAAAAATGACAATATGTATATATTTGTCTAAAATACAAAGGAAATGTGTAGTAATTTTGGTAAGGGTTGCCCAAACTTTTACATGTCACTGTAGGTATTACATGGTCTTGTTTAAAAGGTTTATCCAATTATTACATACTGTTGACTTTTCTTTAGGATAGGTCATTAATACCAGATCAGTGCGTGTCTGGCACCCCCATAAATCAGCTACTATAAGCACAAGCTGTTACGGAGTTATTGCAACAGAGAGGAGCCAAAAGAATGCAGCGTCTGATTGCTCCTACTCCTGCGCTGAAAAAACACTTCACCTTGTTTTTAAATGGTGTAAACTTCTTTTGGCAGAACTGGGGTAATCAGCCATGTTTGGAGCTCTGGGTGTCTGAGCTCTCAGCTGAGCTCGGTTAGCCACTCCTATTCCCTGGGTCCTGATTGAAACACGTCCTCAGAGCTAGCTTATACTGCATGGTTTGGAGGAGAGGTGTTTAGGTGCTGATATGAGAAGGAGTTTGGAGGAGTTATCTGTGACTGTTGCGTGGATTTGTAAGTGTGATAATTCCCTTCCCTCCTCTTATTTTGTTTTTTCCCCATGCTCTACTCCCCGATGCACTCCTCTGCTATATGTGAGTGAATATTTGTATGTTTGGTATTTTCAGTAACCCCTTGTTTGCATTGCTTTGTTCGTCGGGTTGGTGCACTGCGGTGAACGGCAGCTCCCATCTTCCCTGAGTGGGGGAAGGGAACAGAGGGATGATTCAGGAGATAAGGCAAAGGTGGAGGCCCCAACATCTTCACCTTCAGAAGAATCCCAGGGAATAGGGTGCCCCACAGTGTTAGGGACAGGGAAGGATCCACTGGTCCCGGGTCACCTGACAGCTGAGTCGTAACACCAGCGTTGGCCTAATGTAAACACATTGGGGCCAATACATCAAAGTGTTTACAGCAGGAATCTGGCGTAAAACACTTTGAATAGTTGCAAAATTTTTGCACAAGGCAGAGTTGTTTAACGACCTTTTTCAAGTGGGTTGGTTATTCTCAGTATGTGTTGTTAAATGTTTTTTAACATTGGCAACCCAGCATTGAGAGCTGTACATTATGTAAAATTGTATATGTTCTTATTAAAGAACTGATGTGGCCAAATAAATCCTACTTGCAGTCATGTCTGTATTGGCTTGGTAAAGTGAGGGCACAATAGGCAGATGTGGAATGAGTCTACAGTCCCCATAACCCTAGACATGTAATTTTGCTGCATTTTTATGGAGGCACTCGATCTTTTTTATAACACGACAAGATTCCAAGCGTGCTTCCACAATGACATGTCATCTTTGCTTTACTCCACATGTATAGTAATACATTTTGACAGGTTAAAATTATTTTAACAATTACTGCAATTCTAAAATAGCAGATCATTTAACCTTTATTGAAGAGATTAATAACAGTTAACAAAATGCCAGCTAAAAAGAATACAGCGCTCATGGAAATTGTAGAAACAATGTCTTGTCTGTATTTTTTCCATTATAAATCTTCAGGATTAACCTGGAGGACTTGTCTGGTATTTTCAAAAATGTAGGTAAGAAATAAATTAATTAATTATTCATAAAATAATAATAAAATAATAATGCAGATAATGAGTATTTGCAGCATTGTTTTCAATGCATTTTTTTAAGCGTAAAAAACGCAGCATTTTACAATACCAGCAAAATGATTGAGATTGGTGGAATCATTCCAGAAGGTTCTTTATCCAGTAAGTATTTGCTTGATATTTATGCAAACTCCGTGAATTGTCATGCACTGTACCTATATCATCTCTTTGGAAGGTATAGTGTAAAAATAAAAGTAACTTTTTAAAAAACTATATGAGCTTGTGTCTGTTTTTTATTTTGTTTTTCTGAATGTATGTGATTTGGGTTTGGGAAGCCAATGAACCCGCCTTTTTTATTCAGCTGTAACGTCACTTTTAAGTTGTTTATCTTTGTATTATTTTTCGCAGATGAAGACGTCCATTCCTATTTTCATTTTTCTTCAGTGCTGCAGTAGTACGCCACAATCAGACCCAGGCCTTTCTTTTCCTATCTTTATTAATGTACTGACTAGAGTTGAGCGATACTTTCCGATACCCAAAAGTAT
>VIAB01004942.1:112311-129000 GCA_009801035.1 Oophaga pumilio | reverse complement strand
AGGATTTTACAGGTAAGTTCTTACCAAAATCCGTCTTTTTGGATCTCTGGTGTGCTCGTCAGCGAAACGTGCACCTACCTGTTTTGTATTTTGTATTGGACCCAGCCCAGTGTGGTTTCTATGTGGATTACGTTGGAAGCTCCTAGACCTCTTTCTCCTATCTATAAATTGGTCTCCCATGCTATCTCTTAAAGCGAAAAATCCTAAAAAGATAAACCTGTAAGGTCTAAATAATATTAAAACCACAGAAAAAAATATAATTGTATCTAAAGCAGTGGTTCTCAACCTTTCTAATGCCGTGACCCCGCAATACAGTTCCTCATGTTGCGATGACCCCCAAACCAAAAAATAAGTACAGTCCTCCATACAATATTATGGGCACCACATAGTCCTCCATACAGTATTATGGGCCAAATATAATGCTCCATAAAGAATATTGGACCCCAAATAATGCTCCATACAGGATACTGGTCCCCATATAATGCTCCATACAAAATATGGAGCTCTCCTCTGCACTGTGCTGCATTCTGCATTGTTACGGCTCAGGAAAGGGCGCTGTGGAAAGACTCCCCATTATCATCATCATTGTATCCCCATTATCATCATCATCATCACCTCCCCATCATCATCATTGCCTCGTCACCACCATCACTGCCTCCCCCCACCACCACACACAGACAGCACCGCAGCACTCTCTCACACACACACACATCGCACTACACACACACACACACCTCACCTGTCCGGCCGCTGAATGATGACGTCATCCAGCGGCGCTGCTGTGAGAGGAAGCGCGGGTGCCCCCTGGAGCCCGGAGCTGTGGAGGTACGGGGAGAGGTAAGTATTCTGCCAGCTGACGGGGCCCTGAGCAAGCGGGGATGATGCCATCACGTCTGTGCATGCACGCTTCAGTTTGGAACGCGCATCCATAACAGCGTGCGTTCCAGCTGAATAGCGCTGCTGCAGACGGTAGCGCGACTTATATATATATTTTCCGATGGCTTTAAGCGACCCCTATGTTTTGGTCGTTCGACCCCCGCCGCGGTTGCGACCCACAGGTTGAGAACCGCTGATCTAAAGTAAAGTAAGTGAAGGGACTGTCAGCCCTTAATTGACTATGCATCAGTTGTCTTATGGAAGCTGTTCTAAGGGTAGAATATTCCTGTTACTTGGGCTTATTTTGGATAATATGCTTTAATGATTTAAGTAGTACATGTCTGAAAGAAACCGTAATATATTAAGTGGACAATTTTCCTCACCTTACTGTCTGCATGTTCTCTACAAATGTGCAGAAATCTTGAAAAATTAATAAATCGTGTAAACATTAGTAGAAAATGGGGGAGGAGGGGAATGAAGCTGCAGTTTCTCTATTTAGTATTTCAGGAGATTTGTACATGACGGGAAAAAGTTCAGGTAGGAGACATCTGAATGCCTTGTAACACACAGCACAGCTCTTCCATACTTTTACATTGCCCACTCAGCCAGGGTGGAAAGAGAAATAAGAAATGTAAAAAAGTAGCAAAGGGAAGGAGTTGGTCAGACCTCATTTATTCTTGTGATGGCTACATGTTAAGTGAGCTTATGACACTGCAGCATTTCATGTTTTAATACAAACATGTCACCTGTACTGGAATTGCAGAACAGTTTTATCTTTCCTGGACAAATTTCTTTTTTTCACTTTGTGCTTTTTTATGCACCATTGAAATGGGCACCTGGAGGTCAACAAGACTTATGTATCAGAGCGCTGCTGAAATGATTTGACATTTTCCCAACTGAGTGTCAGGAACACTCAGAATGTTCTGTCAACATCAGATGACCTCTTTAAAGATGTGGCTTTATAGCATCATGCCTCCTATTATACCCATTTTTCTGTCATTCCGCTTGCTTTTAAAGTATTTCCATTGCTTTTATTTCTGTATGACCAAGCAAGTGACATACTTGTTTAGTAGTTTCTGTATGCAGATCAATATTATTATTGTATTACTACTGTATAGGCATGGGATCCCCAACCTCTGGCTCGCGGTTTTCTTCTTAAAGGGAATCTGTCACCAGGTTTTTGCTACCTCATCTGACAGCAGCATGATGTAGGAAAAGAGACCCTGTATCCAAAGATGTATCACTTAGATTACTGGGTGCAATAGTTGTGATACAATCAGATTTCTTAGATTTAGCATGAAGCAGAGCTGTGAAAGCTAACCCCGCCCCCTCTAGGCTCTACTTAATGTTCATTGTGTATTGACAGTGAGCTGTTTATCTTAGTAGGGAGCAGAGTCAGACTAGCAAGTGCTTGCCAGCTAGTCACATCAATGATAATGTCCTGGTGATAAAACCTTCACTCTAAGTAAACAGCAGCACACAGCTTGATAAGTGACTTAAACTCTGTGCCATAACCCCTACCTAGTGCTGTCCTCAGATTGCATACCGAAACCCTGCTGACAGTTTTTCTTTAAGTGGGTGCCAATGTATTGTCATGCACCAGCAGCATTATTACTTCTTCAGGGGACACTGAAGGGACATTATTACTTTATAAGCGGCACACAGGTCATTCCTACTTTTAAAAGGAGTACTTGGGGGCATTATTCATTTCACAATGGGAACGTATTATTACTTTTTATGGGGTACTCATGTAATTACTTCTTTATAATGGTGCACTTAGGCAATTATTACTTTTATATGGGGATGCTTGACATTTTATAAAGGGGGAATAAGCATACAAGCACATTGTAAGGGGGTTTAGGCCATTATTACTTTGTAAGACGGCACTTACTTTGTAATGGGGTGTGTTACTTTACAAGGGGCTACTCAGTGTGTGAGGTATTATTACTTTCAAGAGGTATCTGCTATTTCTTTACATGTACTGTGGCTCGTGACTAGTTTTCATAGCTGAATGTGATTCTTAAGCCACGTGTCACACGTAAAATACAGACCAAATGCTCAAAATCAGTATTTGTAAGCCAAAACCAGGAGTGGGTGATGAATCCAGAAGTGGTGACAGGTTTCTATTATACTTCTCTGATTGTTCCACTCCTGGTTTTGGCTTACAGATACTGATGTAAAATGCTGACCAAATACTGAACGTGTGAACATGGCCTTAAGGTAAGAGCGGTTGGGGACCCCTGATATAGACTGTACTTTGACTATTTACTCTCCGATTTTGACGACCTTCTAATTTGGAACCCTAAAATAAGGGATTTACCTCTTAGGCAAAATGAACTCTAAGCAGGTAGCATCCAGCATGTACCTTAGCTCTTCCACAAAGCTGTTTCATGATTATTTGGCCATTTTTAGGATATCCCATGATACCCAATGGGAATGGTGGGGGCAATGGGCTGACAGAGAGCGCTAACCCGATTTATTTTACAGGGATTAGCATGATCTGCAAATTACTAACTTGTTTTCTGAATAGAGTCTAAACGGTCAAAAAAAAAAAGGACCGGTACTCCTCCTGTTAAAGGGAACCTACAGATATGGGGTTCATCTGCAGTTTAATAGTGTTCACATGTTCTCTAGCCAGAAGTGCAGCTATTCCTCTCGGGAGCTGCCGGCTTTCAGTCATGGAGACTTGCTCCAGTGGCTTCAGTCAGCTTTGACAGCTCACGCTGTATTTTCACTGAGATGCCTGAACAAAATTGCTATACTATTTGGACTTTTATGTTTGTTTTATATATTTTTTTACTTTTACAATATTTTTTTTACATTTTTGTTAAAACCTGTGATGGGCAACCAGTATGTAACATGACTTGTTGCACAGCTGCACACATCTCTCTGGATAAAGGCTTGTGGGGATTCTTCTTTTTAAGTGTGGTCCCCATTCTGTTACGCCATTATCAGCACAATGTATATAAACTAATTTACAATGCCCACAGGTCAATAATAGTGATGAGCGAACGTGCTTGGATACGTGTTATGCGAGTATCTTGGACGCGCTCGTATGTTATGTTCGAGTCCCTGCGGCTGCATGATTCGCGGCTGTTGGCCAATTTGTTAGACAATCCCCGCATGTGTTGCGACTGTCTAACAACCACAAAACATGCAGCTGCAGGGACTCCATCATATCATTCCAGCATGCCGAAGATACTCTGATAACACGTTATCCCAGCACGTTGGCACATCACTAGTCAGTAACTATTATTTTCTTGTTCCGTTTTCAAAATTTGACCGTGTAGTTTACAGAACTTGCATCTAATATTTGCTTTCTTATGAACGCAAATTTTGTTCTCTTTTAATTGCCTCTAAAATGTCAACCGTGACCACTTAATTGGCAGAAAAATAAACTTTTGCTCTCTGTCCAGATATTTCCCAATTTGAGCATAATTTCCATCCTCCGGTATTTGAATTGATTGAAATGGTAATTTCATGGTAAACCTGCAATGTATTAATAGATCATGTTTCCATTCCTTTCTGACAAATTTCCTGGTAACGAACATGCTGTGCTTCATTTCATGTTTATTTATTTTTTATTTTATATCTTTTATAGCAGTCTGGTATCAAGCTGGCAGGATTAATGTTCATTTCCATACAATCACTTCCTATTACAGTTTCATGGCCTTATGTATCAGATTAGCTGGTGAACGGTTTCGATCTTCTAGTTATAGAATGTTTATTTTAGTTTTATTAACTTTGGAAATAGGCAACAAAGTAAAGGCTTGCTACAGTATTTCTAGTTTATATTTTTAATTTATTTTTTATTCTTTTTTCCATACGCAACTGTGTCAAAAGTTGAGGTCCTTACTGTTCCAAAAAACTTTCTGTGCTTGTTATTCAGCTCACTTTCTGGCATACAAGAGCAACTTTGATGTGACAGAACAATGTCAATGTGCAGAGACTCATTATACACTCTTTAATGGCATCTGGAAGAATACATTTGCTTGAATGTGCCTGGAACATAAGGAACACCGAGAAGATCCACTACAAGGCATTTTTTTTTTCTAGAGGTTGCTTTTTTAGACACTTGACAACCTGTGGGTGAAGGGCTGTAGTTTACAATCTAGGCATACCATTTGTTTTCCCTGCCCTAGTCATGGCTTACTTCTGCTTGCAGCATACACAAGTCTTCAAATGGCGGTAGATAAGAATGGCACACTTAATGCAATTCACTTCCTTTCTTCTTCTCCTTTGTACATCTTGAATAACTAGTATCATTGTTTTCTTACAGGAATTCTTCCATGGGTAAAACTAATAGACAATTTTGATGCCGAATATGAATACATAACAAATGAAGGGACTGTCTTCACATTTAAAACTAACCGCAATGCCCCAAACTACAAGCTGATTAACATAGACTTCAGTGATCCCGGTGAATCCAACTGGAAAGAACTTGTGCCACAGCATGAAAAGGATGTACTAGGTAAGTGTGTGCTAAGGCTACCTTATGGCCACAGTCGAATCGTGGCCATAAAGTTGTGACTACATGCAAACATGTAAACCGAGGAAACAATAATTATAATTATTGATTGGCATTCTAATGTTAATTACCTGCATACTGAATATTTTATGCGAATAAACTTATAGATCAAATAAGCTATTGGATATTTAAAGATACATCATGACTAATTGGAACTGTAAAGCATTGTGGGTTATGTTCGCACTTTATAAATAAAGATTGAGTTCTACTGATTTATAAAAGTGTTTACGCCAGTATACGGATATAAAACACCTTGATAAAGCTTAAAATTGTTGTGCAACTCTGGAGGCGCGCAAAATATTGTGACTTGGCGTTTTCGGGCAAGTCCATGCCAGTTACACTAATTTGGGCGAGGCATGGATGGGCAAGCCTCTGCTTGCCTGACAAATTCGTGAAATGTTATGCCACTTTGGTGGCGTAACTTACTCCGGATATGTACACAAATCCCTAACTGGCATACATTTCTGCTCGAGGCACATGGCACTTCTAAGATGTGCCTAAAGCACCACTCCAGCGTTTGTTTGTTTTTTTCAGTACTGTAGTGGTACTAACTTAAGTTCCCTGTTCCTAGTCTTATATTTACTACCCGCCGTCTTCAGCTCCTCCCGCCTCGTCTGCGATGCTGCAGTGCCATCTTGTGACTGCAGCTTCTTACTGGCTGGAAGTCGGAGGTAACTGTTACAAGCTCTCGTTCGGGTTCTGGCTTTCATAGACTTACATTGAGTTTTGACTTCCAGCAAATACTGTAGCAGATAACAAACTGCTAAAAACCAACCAGAGTGACTCCAATAACAGAAGAAGATGGCAACTGGTAAGTGTAAGACTAGGGGCAGGGAACTTGAACTAGTAGCACCACTCCAGTGCTGCAATAAAAAAAACAAACACTGTAATGTTGCTTTAAGTGGCGTGCATGTCTTACTTCAGCAGCCCTGTTGTGAACACTCTGGATCTGACTTCGAAGTTTGGGCTCCCTCTGGTGGCTGCTGATCATAATGAAGCTGCTTTGGCTAACAGAGGTCTATCAGCGGGGGGCGATGATTGGCAATCAGGTATTGCTGACTGGGGAAATATAAGTGAGCAACCTTCCCATGATCCTTGCTGGTGATTTGTTTTCTTCCTGAGTCATTTGGAAGTCTGCTTGCTCCCTGCTGTGTCCTGCATCTTTCAGATAAGTTATTTGGCTGTTTTGCTCTGTGGCATTTTTCCCTTTTTGCGTTACTCTGTGCTCTGTCTTGCTGGTGCAGTCCAGCCGGGTTCCCTCTGGGGCCCGTGCTGGACTCTGCTTTCCTTGCCACAGTTTATGTCAGTCTGTTCAGTATTGCTAGTTTTTCTTAGGGTTTTTGCTTGATTGCAGACAGTGTTCTTTTCTGTCCTGTTCTATCTAGACAGTTTGGGCCCCAGCATTTGCTTACTCCATTTTCTGCCTGTGTTTTTGTACTTCATCTGCCTCACCGTCACTATATGTTTGGGGGCTATCTATTTCTTTGGGGCTCTACTCCGGGGCCGTTAGCTTTCCCCTTTCTCTCTTTAGACTTTGTTAACTCTTTGGCTGTGTCGAGGCGTCTAGGTCATCATAGGTACGTCCCACAGATAATTCTAGTTGTGTTGTCAGTTTAGGGGTCTGCAATCGGCTACGTTCCCAACCTCTCTGGTGTTGTGCGGCCTAGCCCATTTCTTTGTTGACCTCCTCGGTTATCATATCATAACACAGCCCGATTCATTAAAATTTTAAAATTGGCACGCACAATGCCATTCTTAATGAATCAGGACCTAAATATTTGCATCAAACATAAACGACGTGAAGAAATGTGAATATGCAAATTGCCTCTTCAAACAAAGAGGACTTGTACTCTATAGCGCCACCTATTGGAAGTAGCGATCCTACAAGTCACAATCAACCCATTAACGAGTCTTGTAATATGACTTAGGATAAAAGCCAAATCAGAATCTCCATTTGCAGACACGGTGTTTCGGACTGTTGGTCCTCGTAAAAGTAAAGTAGGAGAGATCTGATTTGGCTAAATGAGAGGCTCTGGACTGGGGTCTGGGGGGTAAGGTTTCTCCTTGTGGAGAGTGACATACCAGCTCTGGCGTGTCGAGGTAAGGAGGCTTATTCGCCGTGCAATGCTCCTCTGGGAAATTTTAATATGCAAATTGCCTCTTCAAACAAAGAGGACTTGTACGCTGTAGCGCCACCTATTGGAAGTAGCGATCCTACAAGTCACAATCAACCCTTTAACGAGTCTTGTAATATGACTTAGGATCTAAGTACCGTATACAGGAAATTATTAATGAGCGTCAAATACTTTATCAATCAGCAAAAACAAATTTTAAACGTTTATGGGTCTGTTCATCAATCCTCTCATTCTTCAAGGGTCAACTGAGGGTTTCTTGGTCTTCATTTTAATAATCTGATGAGGTGGGGTTGGCTCAGGAGTATCTGGAATATAGAACTTATTAAAAGTTTAGCTTTTTTAGCCATGTTCAGTGATGGCAATCAGTGTTATGTCAATAAATGTTCCAATAAGTAGAAGATAGTGGTAAAAAAATACAGAAGTACATCAGGTTTATTATTTTAGATGTAGAAACCACCAGTTGCTACTTACTAAAGAAATTATCCCTAGAAAATGTTTAAAATGTCCGAAAAAAATGCTTTTGAGCACTAAATGTTACATTTGCTGCTGCAATTGTATGAGTAAAGTCAGCCATATTTTAATAATGCAAAGACCGCAGCTTGTTGTGAAGGTGATCTGTTCAGACCCAAATGTGAAGATGATTTGTTCAAACCCCAACATCCTTTTTATTTGAATTGTAGGTTTTTCATGGTACTTGGTAATATTGTACTGAGCTATGGTGTTTTGCTCTATACATGGTTTACATCTGACATACAGCTGATGAGTGAGGGTGCCATATTGGTGACCTATCCTAAAGATAAGTCATCAATATTATAATAGTTGAAAACCCAGTTAATGGCTACTTTGATTGGAAATAAAACAGAAAATGCTCTTTTATACTCTTTAGCGTTAATAACTGTTAACAGACAGTTGTTCTTCCTACCTCCTCAACAGTCACACTTAATTAGTGGATGAATGCATGATATAGGAAAGATGTGTATCTTCGTACC
Organism: Oophaga pumilio; assembly: GCA_009801035.1. NCBI lineage: Eukaryota > Metazoa > Chordata > Amphibia > Anura > Dendrobatidae > Oophaga > Oophaga pumilio. The sequence goes on along the minus strand of VIAB01004942.1, from coordinate 120,472 downwards.
GTGTTAGCCAGTAGATAGAAAAATATTTAGACTTGAGAGTCCTCAGTGGTTGATACCTTTTAATGGCTAACTGAAAAGATGGTAACAAATTGCAAGCTTTCGAGACTACTCAGGTCTCTTCATCAGGCTGAACTAATACAAAATCTGAAGAATCACATATTTATACACAAAATAGCACAGAAAAAATGCAATAGGTAGGACAAGTGACGTGAAGCAGAACTGTCATTATGGCAGAGGGACGAACATAAATATGACTAGTTCATAGATAAGGAGCGAAAGTTTTATTACCCTCTGATTGGGGTCTGGTATTGTGTTGTGATGACCCTAAAGGTCAGGGAAGCAGATTCCTTAATTGTTGTAGAAAGACATAAAACTCTGGGATATATTCATCCCAGCACTAAGAGTGTCAAAGGTCATCATAAGTTTATATTCCCAGACTTTTCTATCCTTCTCAGATTTGAAGTTAGATTTTAATACCAGTAATTCCATATCCGTCATGCTATGACCGGGCATACAAAAGTGTTTTGCCACAGGTAAATCCATTCTTTTTTCTCTTATTGTGTGACGATGAGAATTCATCCTTGTTCTCAGTTTTTGTCCGGTGAATGCATGCATTTGTTTTCATTGGAGACAGGGAAAAAGTAAGCTGGTGATAGACACCACAGTCTGTTTCCTGGGAAGGAAAGATTTGGATGTTAAAATTCAACAACTGGATCCTACCTTTCCCTGGCGTTATACAGTCATCGCCAAAAGTGTTGGCACCCTTGAAATTGTTCCAGAAAATGATATATTTCTCCCAGAAAATTATTGCAATTACATATGTTTTGTTATACACGTTTATTTTCTTTGTGTGTATTGGTACAACACAAAAAAAAAACAGAGGAAAAAAGGCAAATTGGAAATAATTTCAAACAAAACTCCAAAAATGGGCAGGACAAAATTGTTGGCACCCTCAACTTAATATTTGGTTTCACACCGTTTTGGAATAAATAACTGCAATCAATCTCTTCCTATACCTATCAACAAGCTTCTTGCACCTCTGAACTGGAATTTTTACCACTCTTTTAATGCAAACTGCTTCAGGTCTATCATATTTGAAGGGTACCCTTCTCACAAAATAAATTTTCAAGATCTCTCAACAAGGTGTTCCATGGGATTTGGATTCGGATTCATTGCTGGCCACATCAGAACTCTCCAGCGCTTTGTTTCCATCCTTTTCCAGTTGCTTCTTCAAGTATGTTTGGGGTCATTGTCCTCCTGGAAGACCCATGACCTAGGACACAAACCCAACTTTCTGTCACTGGGCACTCCATTGCGACCCCTTAGGTAATCTACAGATTTCATGATGCCTTGAACACAGTCAAGGCACCCAGTGTCATAGGCAGCAAAAGAACCCCAAAATATTTTTGAACCATCATCATATTTGTCTGTAGGTAGTGTTCTTTTCTTTGCATGCCTCATTCCATTTTCGGGAGACAATAGAATGATGTGCTTTACCAAAAAGCTCTTTCTTGGTCTCATCTGTCCACAAGACACTTTCACAAGGGGATTTTGTCTTACTTACAAACTGCAGTCTAGTTTTTTATGTCTCTGTGTTAGCAGTGGGGTCCTCCTGGGTCTCCTGCCATAGCTTTTCATTTCATCCAAATGTCAATGGATAGTTCGCACTGACATTGATGCACACTGAGCCTCCAGGACAGCTTGAATTTCTATGGAATTTGATTGGGGCTGCTTATACACCATTTGGACTATCCTGTGTCACAAACTTTAATAAATTTTTCTCTGCCGTCCACATCCAGGGATATTAGCTACAGTGTCATGGGTGGTAAACTTCTTGATTATGTTTCGCACCATGGACAAAGGAACATCAAGCTCCCTGGAAATGGACTTATAACCTTGAAATTGTTGATATTTTACAACAATTTTGGTTCTTAAGTCCTTAGACAGTTCTCTTCTCTTCTTTCTGTTTTCCATGCTTAGTGAAGCACACACAGACACTCAATGCAAAGATTAAGTCAATTTCTCCTTTTTTTGTCTGGTCTCAGGTGTGATTTTCATATTGACCACATTTGTTATGTGTCACAGGTGAGTTTGAATGAGCATCACATGCTTGAAACAGTTGTTTATTCATAATTTTGGAAAAGTGCCAACCATTTTGTCCAGACCATTTTTGAGGTTTTGTATAAAATTATGTCCAATTTGCCTTTTTTTTTTTTTTTTTTTTTTGGTGTGTGTTCCAATACACACAAAGGAAATAAACGTGTATAACAAAACATGTATAATTGCAGTAATTTTCTGAGATAAAAACTTTATCTTGTGGAACAATTTCAACAGTACCAACATTTTTGGCCATGAAGGTATGTGTAGGGAGAGTCATACACATAAGAAAAGCCAACCATTCCTGCAACATATTTTGGTCCACTTTGCTCTGATAGCCACCTTTTACTGTCTAATTTTGAAAGAATCGAGAATAAACCAAAAAAGTGTTTTTAGGGAATACAAAACTAAATGGCCACCTGTATAGAGTCTCTAGCATGTACTGTGCATGTGTTACAGATCGCACTAATCTTCTAGTGTGTAATATAAAATGAATTTGTATGCAGAACAAAATTTCCATTACACTTCAAAAGCTACACAAGATGTTCCAATTAGCAAAGACGAATCGGTGTAATTGCTTTTGGAATACAAATGCATTTGATAAGCTGTGTTCAACCTTTTAGGCTCGCAATAAAACTAATAAAACTACAGACAGCAAACCTGGCCAGAAATCAATAAGTCAATCTGAAATCTTTTACGTTCAAGTGAGGAGTTGTGTTTATTCTAATTTCATTATGTTTTCAGTATCCTCTTATTGGGCACGTTTGTTTTAAAAAAGGAAAAAAAAGGATAAAGCCTATGACTGATCCGTTGTAAAAAAAACTTTGTTATTAACCAGTTCAATGTTTTCTTGTTATTGATGATAACAAAGTTCTCTCAAAAATGTTGCTAATTTTAGTGTTTGCTTGCGAGTTTCTGGTAGTTTCAGCAAATTGGACGTAGCTGTGATAGCGCCGGGACAAAATATGGTAAGGTCTATCCAACAAATTAATTTAAAGTGGTTGCATTCCCTGACTGTAGTAGCATTTCTGTTGTGGCACACACCACTGATGAGATACACCTAATTAAGTGGTGTGCACCTCTTCTCCCAATCTAATCCCTAAATGTGTTTCTTTTACTTCACTTCCTGTGACTTTTCATTTGAGAGGAGTCTCAAACAGGACATCATAGGCAGCCGGGGCTGCAGTCGCTTCCCTGCAGGATTCATCTCCTTTTCTGCAACAAGACGTCATCGGGGTGCGGTGCTGCAGTTACTTACTATAGTTTCTTGCATTGCTGCCCTCTCAAGATATTCTGGATCCATGGTGATAGACGCTGTGGGAAAGATGAGCACAGCATCAGCACTATGCTTCTATCCTCATAGGGCAAACATAGAAGCAATGAGTGAAACCAGTGCAGCCCCACAGCTTCTAGCACCACCCAAAAACGAATCGTTGTCAGGGGTGGTGATAGTCGGCATTGAGTGACAAAAGCACTTGACGATTGATTTAGGGCTGTGCTAGAAGATTTGGGACAACACTGGTGTCACTCGGTGCCTTTTTCTCGAGCCCCCTGACAACATTTTGCTTTACACATAGAAGCAGATTGCCAAAGAGAAACGTGGCGCTCAAATAGGGTCTTATCCGCGCTTACTGAAATTGTAGAAATACAGTATGTGCTCACCTGGTGGGGTTGTGTGTGACACACCTATGTTCTACTTATATCAGCTGCTACAGTACCTACAAAGATTCAGAACTTGTTGTGGTATTGGGATAGTGGGTTTTCTCTGCGCTGCTAAACTTCTGGTAAAGGATTCACTAGTCAATAAATAAAGTGGTTTATTGTCAATGTGTTTCAAACTCGTCAGACTCCTTCTTCAGGATACCCTTATGTGCATATGGTTGTCAGAAGATCCCTTACCGGTTGTTCTCGTGGATCCTTTACCTGTTGTTCTTGATGGATCCTTTACTGGAATTTCAATAGCGCAGAGAGAACACACTATCTCATTATCACAAGAGCGGAATATTGCCGGCGCTGCACTCGCCTCTCCCGCTGCATCTGTCACTGGATCCAGGACATCTTCAGAGGGTGGCGATGCAATAATCTCTAGTAAGTAACTGCATCCCTCTTGAGACTCCTCTCAACCAAAAGGTAACAGGAAGTGAAGTAAACAAATACACATTTTAGGGATTAGCAGAATAGGGAGAAGTGTAGGGTATTGTACAATAAAGCTAATTACAAAAGTGGTTAGGATGTAATGGTAGATATTTAGAATGGACATTTAATGAATTAGATGCCTCTTATTCCTGAACGCCTCTTTATAAAGACTGGCATATGAAACACCATTCCTAATGAATCCGTGCCTTTATATCCAGTGAAGAGGGAGCCATATCTCGGGAAAATTATAGAAAATGTCAAATACAGGACAACAATGGCATTTACACAAGATAAAAAAATTTACATATGCTTGGCAAATGACAATAGGAAAGATGTATATCTTAGTACCGTAAACGGTATCAACCACTGAGGACTCTCAATTCTAAATATTTTTCTGGCAAATGACAAGTAATTTTTAACTGCAAAGGCACAGGAAACCTGAAACGTTCAGTGTACCTGGCGTAATCCTTATACATATGCCAATGTTACCTTTTATAGATCGTTTTAAGGTAAGAATTAAAGACAAAACTGTAAAATGCTGGCAATCTCATTAGTGAAGAGTGTAGTTGGAGAGTACACCGGCAGACTATTCCTGTTTTACAGCCTTATCAGCCAATCTTTATAGACTATATAAATGTAGATATGGTATATTAACATGTGCTGTTAGTATGCTTACCTGGAACTGGTTTCCTACTCTGGCTCTATAAATAAGCATTTTATTTACCGTGGAGGATAGTGTGACGCTTTCCATGGACATCCAGCAGAAATATAAAAATGAAGGTTTTTTTTTCTAATTTTCTGCTGTTTACTGCAGGATATAACAATTTCACCTCATTACCAGCTTTGTTTCAAGGTTAATCAAGGGACTAATCATTTGTATTCTTACTGTGGTGAATCAGTCTTTCCACGGCAATCAAACAGTTGGGGTTAATTAATTCAGCAGAGACTTGGGCTAAATTTAGTGTCATTAAGAAATTGAGTTCAGAGGAAAAGCCATGGTAATGTAAAGTTTTCGGATGTTTAAAGTCTGTGTATGAAGCTGTGCCTTAAGCATCCCTAATGTGTACAAGAAACTCATTTTGCAAGAAAACTGATCTAAAGGCCCTTTAGTGTGGATTAAAAATATATGAAATCTGATTAATAACTTATATGGAACTATATTATCTCTTGAAGTTACAAGCCCCAAACTCCAAGGCAGCTCTGTAGAGTGATTTTGATAACTTCTTTTAGCCAAGCTTCCGTTTATGGGTATGATTCACCACATACAACAACCTACGTAGCGTGAAAAGTAGCAGCTATGCGTGTACATGGACTTACTGGAAGCACAACTACATGGAGAACATGAAGTTATACTGTATTTTCCCTGCAGTTGCTCACTTCGAATTATTGGAGGAGGGAGCTGCTACAGTTACCGCTCACCCTTTGTGATCCCTTCCTCTGAACCGTCTGACAGTCTGCTCTGCAGCATGTGTGTGACTACCGCACGCTAACTGTGTGTTGCACACCAACTGTAACAGTTCCCTACTCTGCCCAAATGACTAGAAGCGAGCGGCTGCTGGGAGCATAAAACTTAATTTTCTCCCTGTAGCTTCACTTCCAGTAAGTTTTTCAGACCTGATTTAAACGCTTTGCACCTGCAGATTACTATATCTGCAAATGAATAATGTTTTTGGAGGTCACCTTTAAATATACAATCATTAGAGTTGAGCAGAAAACTTCAAAGGACTCTGGACTGGTGGCCACATTGGTAGTCCATGCCCACCAGACCAGATCACTGCGATCCTCCGACTACCCATTGGCATCCTCCGCACTATTCTGATTAGTACTCACCGCGGTGTCATTAAGTTGTAACCCACACATGACGCTGCCGAATTCTATTATGGAGAAAAGGCGCCAGGGTGCCACATTTAGTGGTAGGTTCGCAGTGGTCTGGTTAGGCCGTCATGGATTACTGACATGGCCACTGGACCAGGCTCCTGCTAATGTTTTTGCTCTACTCTAACATGAATCAATTCCCCCCATAGGTCTCAGTGTTTTAACTATCAACGGACTGTCATTTTGTTCCATTTTGCCTAATTCTTTTTTTTTTTTTAAATCCGATCTTGGGTACCATCATGGCTACTAGAACTAAAGATTGCCGAAGTTTTGGTATGCTATGTTACATTTAACAGGATTATCAGTTACATATTTTTTATTCCCAAAGGATAACTATGTAGTGTAGAGTGTAGTGTCTGGTGATAGGTGGGTGACACCTGGCGAAGGAAGGTCGGGGTCACATTAACATGGAAAGGGATGACACCCGGCGGTGGCATGTCGGGGTCACGTGGTTGTGATTTTGGTTCATACCGTAACGGTAGAGGCGGCTTCTTCCCCTGGACTCACGGTGCTCCTGAGCTAAAAGAAAACACGGCCCGGAGCAATGCCCGGGGGTAATCACCAGACCTTACAACTTTAGAATTTCAAGGACCCCACCAAGTGTCTTTCAATTAAAGAAATATATAAATAAAATTGGCTGCTGCTGTGGCCTTTAACATCCAAAAGGAATGTGGTCTGTTGTTTATATTGGGGAGCGGGGTGGTGGTTGGTTGGTCACGGGTTATTCGACCTCTCCAGGCGTCATGTTTTTTATTTCAACAGGTCTCAGTAATGTATGTTCCCCCTGTGTAGTAAAATACTTAATGGTTACAGTCTTCTGCTATCTCCATCACCGCCCCAGTTCCTCTCCACCATCCGAAGTTTTGACTGGCTGGAAGTCACTGCCAACAATTACCTTCCTTAGTGTAAGAGTTCATGCAGATGTCCATGAAAATCGGTCCGAGCACGGACCGCTGATGCATAGTCTGGCTGCGGCTCTCCCAACCCGAGCGGGACAGCCTCATATAAATATATGAAGCCCTCACGCTTGGGTCGGAAGAGCCGTGGCCAGTCTGTACATTGCCATCCAAGATCGGACCTAGATCCACGGATATCTGCATGAGCCCTAAGTCTATGAAAGCCTCGTTTTGAGTCTTATAAACTTACATTAAGAAGTAATTTCCAGTATGCCCAGCAAAAACTGGAGTGATCTGGCCAGTCACAACTACGGTCACAAGGAGCAGGAAAGGACCAGAGTGCCAATGGGAACAGCAGATGGCGACCGGCAAGTATTTTACTACACACAAAGAATATATTACTGATACCTATCCAGTGGTGAAAAAAAAGAAAAACCCAGAGTGTTACTGTAAGCATGCATATTAGATAACTAGATGGTGGCCTGATTCTAACGCATCGGGTATTCTAGAATATGTATGTAGTTGATCTCCCGACGATAGCGGTGGCGTGTGTGGTTCAAATCCTGCGCCAATTCGCGGCCGGACTGCGCCTGTCGCTGATTGGTCGCGTCCAGCCGGGCGCGACCAATCAGCGACGTGGGATTTCCGTTCCAGACAGAATTAGACGATTATAGTAGATGTTGAGCTAACAGCCATCTCTCCATTGACCTCACTATTAACTTGTGAGCTCAAGAAATATTCTATACCATAGGATCTGTGACCCTCTTTAACTTTACTTTAAATAAAAACATCAGTTTATAAAAATGGGTAAAGAGGGTGTTTATACATGTGCAGATAATTTACTTTTGCATGCATTTCATTTTTTTCTACAGTTTTATGGCGAAAGCCAATAATCTTAAGATTGTGTAGTCTATTTCGGATGCTGCGACAAAAAAAGCGACATGTGAACGCAGCATTGATACATTTTAGCAAGCCCAACATGAGTTGTTTCAGCCTCTGTCAACAGTAAATCCTTCTTCATACATTTTTTTCGTAAGCAGTTTTTGCTGAAAAAAAATTGCACAGTTCTGTAAGGAATACTGATAAGGTAACGAAGGTTTGGCACACGAGTCTAAAAACTTGGTGCAAGTGAACGGGGTCAAGGATCCCTTAAATCA
>VIAB01004942.1:86895-111745 GCA_009801035.1 Oophaga pumilio | reverse complement strand
CCACCAATGCCCTGGACTTAATCCCCTCATCACCACCAACGGATCCTTACAGCATATGCTAACAAGCGCTTCAGCTGGCTCCCTATTACCCCACAATTGCATAACCGCATTTGTATACCATATATGCGATCAAGCACTCCGGCTGATCTCCCACCACTATATAATTGTTTGCTACTGAGATCCAGACCACATACATATGATCCTGACCCCATTTCCTACAGGATCATTCCTCAGACATACTTTATATGTGTCTCTAAAGTATCTATATTAAGGACCAAACTCTTCGATCTAGGCCTAGTCCTGTTTCAAGATATCCAGAACTACCTCCCTTAGACTACCACAATAGGGCGACTGTGTGATCAAGGCCTGGTTTAGGCCGAAACGTCAAATTACTTGTCGCTTTTTCGTATATGTTCAATAAAATTCACTTGAAGCGAATTTTTCAACGAGTGCAGTGTTCTGTAAGGAATACTGGTAGTGTGCAAGCAATGACTACTGCTTCTTTCACTTCTGTGGGGGCAGAAGTGCTCATGCACGACTATTGCTGCCATAAACAGTAAATGTGATCAGTGGTCTTGTCTGAGCACTTCTTCTCGATTCACATAGGGGACACTGGAGCTAGGTCCTCATGATTGATGAGGGTCCCAACTGTGAAACACACAGCTATTATAGTAATAAGTGTATTAATAGAAGAAAAAAGATACTAATGGAAAAGGGAAACTGAAGTGCTATATTGCTGTTACCCTATAATAAAAAAGGTAAAGCACTTACCATAATTATTTTTATTAAAGAAGTACTAGTTAACCATTCAATTACCTGTATGCCCATAGTAATAGATAAAAATCGTCCAGGGGGTGACAGATTCCCTTTAATTACGTCACTTTCCCAGTTCCACATGAAAAATTTGGTGAAAGCTCCTCTTTAAACAATAATGCACTGATGGCTCTAATAGAGGAGCCGTCACATAATCCTTGAAGTTCAGTGGTTTTTCAGAAAGCTATGACACAACGTTTTTATTTTTACTTTTTAGTTCTATTTCACTGTAAAACCAACCTGAGATCAGTTGTATTTAGTTTAAAAGGTTTCTTTAGATGAATAGTCTACTGCGTGTTCTGATGTAACCGCTTTGCATGGTCATATTTTCACTGTGCAGTCTCCCGATCTATTCCGTGTTCATCACAATAAAAATCTTGCTTTGCCAAATTCAGGTCACAGTGAAGTCTCAAAGAGAAAGGATCATAACAGTAGATAAGGATGTGTACGTTTTATTAATGTCTGCTTCACACATTTGGCCTTTTGTGGTAGATTCATTCTGATTGCTGACATGCTACTGTAAACCTTTCATTCTCGCGTTTTCATAAAGCCCAGCCCAGATAAATAGATTTGATTATTCCTGATAAGGAGATTGCCCTTTATGAAACAACATCTGAATTCCTGTGTGACACCTGTTTTCCTTGTGCTGTTGGGGATTCAGCATTTACCTTTATAAAATACGATGCCTTATGAGAATTTTATTTACTTCATATTAATAATCTTTATTTATATAGCGCCAACCTATTCCGCATCGCTTTACATTTTAACAGTTTCAAAACACAAGTCATAAGTAACAACGTTAACAATACAATAAAGTAAAGCAAAATAAGACAACCCTGTTCGTGAGAGCTTACAATCTACAATGTGGTGGGGAAGATACAAAGTACAGGTGTGTATTTACAATTATATATTTACAGTGATGGTCCAGCCATCTTGAGGGAGTGAGGGATGGATGGAGATAGTGAATGGGCTACACATACACACAGACTTACACATAGAATGACTTTGATTAGTGAATGTGATAGGCCTCTCTGAACAAATGTGTTTTGAGGGAGCGCCTGAAACTATGCAAATTGTCGAAAGTCCTAATTTCTTGGGGTAGAGCATTCCAAAGGATTGGCGCAGCGCAGGAGAAGTCTTGGAGTCGGGAATGGGAAGTACGGATTAGTGCAGAGATTAGTCGAAAGTCGTTTGCAGAGCGCAGCAGTCAGTTAGGCCGATAGACAGAAATGAGGGAAAAGATGTAGGGGGGTGCTGCACTGTGCAGTGCTTTGTGGGTGAGAACAAGTACTTTGAATTGGATCCTATAATGAATGGGCAGCCAATGTAAGGACTGGCGAAGAGTGGACGCGTCCGAGTACCGATTAACCAGATGGATGGCCCTGGCTGCTGCATTAAGTATAGACTGGAGAGGGGATAGTCGAGTAACGGGGAGGCCAATTAATAGAGCATTGGAGTAGTCCAGGCGGGAGTGGATCAGTGCTACAGTGAGGGTTTTTGTTGTTTCCATGGTGAGAAAAGGGCGGATTCTAGAGATGTTCTTTAGGTGTAAGCGGGAAGAGCGGGCAAGAAATTGTATATGGGATGTGAAGGAGAGATTTGTGTCAAACATAACACCCAGACAGCGTGCCGGCTGCCTGGGTGTTATTATGGTGCCGCCCACGGAGAGGGAAATGTCAGATTTAGGCAGGTTAGTAGTCTGCGAGAGCAGAAGAAGTACAGTTTTTGAGAGGTTGAGCTTCAGATAGAGAGCGGACATGATATTGGAGACTGCGGACAGACAGTCACTGGCGTTCTGTAGTACAGCGGGGGTAAGGTCGGGGGATGACGTGTATAGTTGTGTGTCATCAGCATAAAGATGTTACTGAAAGCCAAATCTGCTGATTGTCTGTCCAGTTGGGTCCATGTAGAGAGAGAAGAGAAGGGGGCCAAGGACTGAGCCCTGAGGTACCCCGACAGCGAGAGGAAGAGGAGATGACGTGGTGCCAGAAAGCAAAACACTGAAGGAGCGGTCCGAAAGATAGGAAGAGAACCAGGAGAGAGCAGTGTCCTTAATGCCTAGTGACTGGAGCCTAGAGAGTAGGAGACGGTGGTCAACAGTGTCGAAAGCTGTAGAAAGGTCGAGAAGAATGAGCAGAGAGTGGTCCCCATCTTGTTTTGCTGTCAGAAGGTTATTGGTCACTTTGAGTGCAGTTTCAGTCGAATGTAGGGGGCGGAAGCGGGACTGTGAAGGGTCTAGGAGGGAGTAAGTGGAGAGGTAACGGGTAAGGCGGGAGTAGACTAGGCGCTCCAAAAGTTTAGAGATGAAGGGGAGATTGGAGACTGGTCTGTAGTTGTTTGTGCATGATGGGTCGAGAGCAGATTTCTTTAGTAATGGAGTAACGATGGAGTGTTTGAAGGAGGATGGGAAAATGCCAGAGGAGAGAGAGATTAAAGATTGTAGCTAGGTGAGTTGTGACGACTGGAGGAGATGTGAGGGAATGGGGTCGGTAGTGCATGTAGTCGGACGAGAGGAAGAGAGGAGTCTGGAGACTTATTCTTCTGTGATGGGATCAAATGTGGAAGTGAGCCAGGGGAAATACAGGGATGGGAGTCACAGCACTTGGTGGTTGGGAGCAGATTTCCTGATGGATATTATCTGTTTTTTCTATAAAGTGTGAGGCCAGGTCATCAGAACAAATGTTTGTGATAGGGGCTTGTGCTTTTGGCCTGAGGAGGGAGTGAAAAGTGTCAAAAAGTTTCTTGGGGTTGTTGGCTAGTGAGGAGATCAGGGTGGTGAAGTAGGTCTGTTTGGCGAGGTGAAGGGCAGCGTTATAGGTTCTTAACATAAATTTGAAGTGGATGAAGTCTTCTGGTGTGCCAGTTTTTCTCCATAGGCGTTCAGCACCACTAGAGCATCGCTGGAGAAGTTGAGTTTGTGATGTGAGCCAAGGCTGTTTTACTCTGTGTTTGGAAGTTCTGAGTGAGGGGTGCTACTTGGTCAAGGTTGCTTCTAAGAGTGTCGTTGTAGTGATGAACAGCCAGATCAGGACAGGAAAAAGAGATGATTGGGGACAGTGATGAGTGTAGGGTGTCTGAGGGTTAATGGCTTGTAGATTTCTGAATGTGTGGTAAGTAGGAGTGTGCTGGGGTGGGCGAGGATTTGTGAGTGTGAAGGAGAGAATGTTGTGGTCAGAGAGTGGAAGCGGTGAGTTATTTAGGTGGGAGATTGAACAGAGCCGGACAAAGACCAGGTCAAGGGTGTTACCGTCCTTGTGTGTCTCAGAGGTTGAAAGCTGTTAGAGGCCTAGAGAAGTGGTTAGTGATAGAAGATGGGATGCAGATGTGGATGTAGGGCTGTTAATGGGGATGTTGAAGTCTCCCAGGATAAGGGTTGGTAGTTCTGAGGACATGAAATGCGGCAGCCAGGCTGAAATATGGTCAAGGAAGTTTGTGGGTGAGCCTTGGGGCCGGTATATGACCGCTACTCTGAGGGAGAGAGGACGGAAGAGCCTGATGGTGTGGACCTCAAAAGAAGGGAATGAGAGTGATGGAACTGGGGGGATGACCTGGAAAGTGCATTGTGGGGACAGGAGTATGCCGACTCCACCACCATGTCTATTTGTGGGTCTCGGGGAATAGGAGAATTTGTAAGCCACCATAGGAAATGGCAGCAGGGGAGACCGTGTCAGAATCCTGAATCCAGGTTTCAGTGAGGGCCAACAGATTAAGACAGTTGTTCAGAAAGTAGTTGTGCTGGAAAGGAAGCTTGTTACATACAGATCGTGGATTCCAGAGGGCACAATTAAAAGGAGATGAGGAAGTGCAAGTAATATTAATAAGATTATTATGGTTTCGATATGAGGCAGGGTAGGGGTTGAGGTTGGATGATGGTGGACCAGGGTTGGAGGAGATGTCCCCTGAAGTCAGTAGGAGTGGGAAGATAAAGAGTAAGGTTGGAATTGTAAGTAGTTTTTTTTCTATGATGTGTTTGGCCAAGATGGGCTGAGGTTTTTCAGGAAGGTGAGGAGTGCATGGGAGCTGTACATGGGAGAGGGAAGTATAGAGGGGCTGATGTGTATGAGTCGTGATGGAGGGGGGATGGGGCAGTGAATGTGGATGGCAAGGGAACACAGGAGGATAGAAGTAAAGCACATGGTTAAAAGGGAAAGCAAAGTGTGGGTTACCTGACTCCTGCCCTGACTAACTGCCATGGATAACTGCCATTTGCTTGATGCTTAGCTTTTGTGATGCTTTGCTTATGGGATTCTTGCGTGCTGCATCCCACACTACGTGTACCCCTTAGAATGCTACTAAATATATAGGCTACATTACAGGGTCAGGAGAGAGAGATTGTGGAAGCTGGTTTGGGATAATTTGGCAGCTGTGGCCAGCACACCAGGGGGTGGTTAGATGATCAAAGGCACTAGACCTGGCTACATCTATATGCTATAGCACCTTCCACCTGATAAGATTTAGAGAGGCCCCAATCACAGATATAAAATGCAGTAAGTATTAAATACAGTGCAACAAATGAATTATACCAAAGATTTAGCAGGCACATTAAAATATGTTGCAAAATAGACTTATTGTGTTATTTACTGTAATAACACTGTTGCAATAAAAGTATTTTTATTTTGTACTCCGTTGATGAATAAGCATAAAAAAGCAATAGGTGTAAAAATTGGGTTGCTGGTTTACCTGTTGCACAAATCACAGTTTTGACCTTTTAAAAAGAGTTGTACCAAACAGATTGTTTTGTCTAAGGGTACACTCACATTACATTTTGCCCTCATGTCAGTGGCTCCGTAGGGGCTTACTTCTGAAGCCCCTTGAAAATGGGATTTGGACTTTTGCGTCGATAGGGCCTTTGATGTAATGATGCAGACGCAGTCACTGTGTCCTCTGTCTGAGATCATTTTCAGTCGTATCCACCTATTTGAGGCCAACTTTAAAATGTGGTCGGCTGTCTTGAAGCCCGCCTCAAATAGGCGGATATGGCCGAAAATTATGTAAAATTATGTGACTCCGTCTGCATCATTACCATCAATGGTCCTGTCAGCACATAAGCCCCTACAAAGCCACTGACGCGAGGGTAAAAGACGATATGAACCTAGCCTCTCATCGTAACCAGCTGATGACTGTGAGTCCATTTCATTTGTTTCTTATTACAATATTGTTTAGATGTATGCAGTCTGCAAGAACGATTTGGAACTGGTGGGATAACCCTTGAAAAGAACTAGAGTACAGTCTACCACCTGTTTTATCAGTATGTACCTGTACCTAAATTGGCTAAAATTTATTTTACTTCATGATTGTGCAAGAATCAAGGATTTTCTGTGTCTGGGAACCTAAGCAAAAGAAGGCTTTGATATATGTGGCTGTTTACACTGTGACCTATGCTGACCTATGTCAAGGTCATTGTGAAAGGAGCTATGACCTATTGTACATGGTGTGATCTTGTGTTATTTATTTTGATTTATTCACACATTACAGATGTAGTCATTTTAGTACAGGGGACATACAGTATAATAGACATTATATTTTTCCGCTCCTTTCATATTCTTGGTTTCAAAATACTGATGCAATAAGTGAACAAGGTTTTTCCTGTCCATTATGTCAAAACTGGGTGAGTCAGTTTATTAGGTTTAAGCTATCATCACACATTCGGGTTACACTTTCCAAGTACACGCTGGCCACTCCTGATCGTAACTCAACAGCCTCATAGGAAGGGGAAACTATGATACATTTGCAGCTGGTATATGCACAGCCCCCTTAGAGTCTCACACTTTTCGAGACTCAAACTCAGGATCTCTAGTATGGCATGCATGAGCTTTAGCAATGAGCGATTGACTGCACTGCTAATTATAGTAGAGTTTTCCTACCTAAAGGTCTAAATGGTATTCCTTTTCATTAGAGGTATATTCTATTGGAACATTGAGATACATCTCAATATATCAGTACATGTTGATAAACTTTTATATTCGAGGTAAAATAAAGATCTCTTTTTTTTTTTTCCTACAAAATTTCTCAAAATTTCTAAAAAATAATAAAAATACATATACACTTTTTTAAAATAAATGTCACAAGCCAATAAATTATATCAACATATTTGTATTCCTCTGATCATAGCAACCTGTACAATACTGTGAACGGATTTGTAAGTGGCATAAAAAGAATGAGGTGTTTTGTTTTTGTTTTTTGTTTTTTTTGTTAAACTCCTATAATAGTTTAACAAAATGTAACGCTTAAATAAGCGTATAGCAAAATGGAATTTAACAGAGTACGTCTCGTCTCGTAAAATAAACAAGACTTCTTATAGTGAAGCTTGCGAAAAAAATAAATAAAAATGGTGTGACTGTTACAGCTATGAATGAACAAGTGCGTCACAAATATGTCATTGTATATATAGAAAAATATTAAAATTTGAGTCCTCAGTGGTTGATACCTTTTAATGGCTAACTGAAAAGATGGTAACAAATTGCAAGCTTTCGAGACTACTCGGGTCTCTTCATCAGGCATAGAAATGCATCAACCCTCAAATTGTAATATTTTTCTATCTACTGGCTAACACTATACAAAGATGTATATTTTTCCTGTGTTCTGTTCGTATGTGTAATGTGTAAATGTGTGTATGATGTATTAGCATGTACATCATTCATTGTACTGTGCTTATCATGATGCATCCTTTGAAGGATGTAAAATGTTTTTACACTTTAACAGACAGCAGGTGACATTATACTGTGTAAAACTTTGTGTCTGTATTATATTTAACCACATGCCTATCTCTGAATTCTAATAACTTTTCTCTGCTGAATTTTTTTTATTACAATGACATATAACTATTGTGTTCTAACAGTGCCGGCGATCATGATTGCACCGAACATGCTAATAAATAATTTCACACATAAAAGTTGTGTGCTGGGAACAGGACTTCTGATAAGAAATTTTTATTTCCACAGTCGTCTTCCATACATGCAGCTACCAGGAAACATTTTAGTAATGCATGCTTATAGTCTATTATTTATAATCAGCAAGCCAATGCTTAATGTATTCCTAATCAATGCTATTACTGCTAGTATTCAGCAATATTTTATCAAACTTTCATTAAAGGGAATCTTGTCAGCAGGATTTCACCCCCCAAACTATTTATATGTGCATGTAGCTCTTTCAAAGACAAGTCCACAATATCTTTACATGGCCAGTCCATTTATTGAAAAATCAGTATTTGAATCAATAAGCAAATGAGGCTGAAGTGCTTTCAGCATGTGAAAGATCTTCCCACTCCTTTGTCAATCCACCTCTTTTCTCTGCTCAGCGCTGCCTGACTTCAAGCAAAGGAGCTGTCAGTCAAGCAGGAGATGGCGGCGCTGGGCTGAGAATAGAGTCGGAGTGACAGAGGCTTGGAAAGAGCTCCCACACACTGAAAGAATTTCATCCTCATTTACGTATTGATTCAAACACTAATTTCTTAGTAATATAGCATGGATTGTAGCTAAAGGTTTGGGTAGATTTGTCTTTGAAAAAGCTACATACATCTATTAATAATTTGGGTGACGTGAATAAAATCTGGCTGACAGATTCCCTTAAGGCTATGTGAGTTTTTTCTGCGTGGAAATGGGCCAAAAACGCTATGTAATCCTTATGCAAGCTTATTCAATGACAATCCTGAAGTGTTGTGCACGTGATCAGTAAATTTCCGTTTGTATTTGCAGTTGTTTTTTTCTGCAGCATGTCAATTCTTTTTGCGTTTCTGCAGTGTTTCTGTGCCCACTGACTTTAATTGAGTCAGTCAAATCCGCAGCAAAAACGCAGGTATAAAAATGTTAGCAGATTTGCTGCGGATTTGCTGTGTTTTTATTTTGCTTTTTACTGGCTTCCTATGGTGTTTACCACGCTGTCATCTGTATGACAGCGTGAGAAACACCGGGGCGGTAGTTCTTATCTGCGTTAACGCTACCGCAGACTGTCGGTCAGAGCGCTGCAGGGTCATGCTGTCAGATGTCAGCGTGACCCCGCAGCTGTGACTGTGACACACGGTAAAAAGCTTACCGCAGGTCAGCAGGTGTGGGCTGATGAGACTACTCCTCCCATCGGGCTACGTCTGCTGTCACTGATAACAATGACAACAGGAGCCACTGATGATGGGAGATGTAGTCTCATCTGCCGGTGCCTGTGCTCACAGTTAAAAAGTAAGATTACATACATACTCAAATAAAAATAAAAACCCATTATACTCACCTAACACCAAATCTCCAATTTCCCTGTCTCCTAGAAATAATGTAAAATAATAAACCTTCATATACTCGCCTTTCCGCCGTAGTCCAGGTAATCCGTGTGTCCCACGGCGATTTCACGTGTAGAACAGTCACATTGGTAGATGTGACTGCTCTACCCGGCCGCCGCCAATACACCGAAAGAAGGTAATCGCTCCCACACTGAATCCTTGAGCTGCCATGAGAGTTCACCGGAGTTCATCAGCTCCAGTGCTCTCACTTAAGGCGTCGCTGTGTGAGAACTTTCCCATGCAGCAGTGGTGCCATAACGGAGATCACCGGAGCTGATCAGCTGATGAACTCTGGTTGGACTCTAACTCTCACGGCAGCTCAGTGATACACTGTGGGAGCGATGACCTCCTGTCAGTGTATCCGGCTGTCTTTGAAAGCAGTCACATCACTGAAGTGACTGCTCTCAAAGTGATCAGGATCATTGTGGGACATTATGGATTATCTTCTCGGCAGACAGGTGAGGAATATTATGGTTTATTTTATTTTTGCTGCAGAAGACGTTGGCTTCAGTGGATTAGGCGTTCGGTGAGTATGGTTTAATTAAGATTATTAAAGGAGTCTGTGTCATTATTTCAAATAAAGGACTTTATTCTGGGTGTCTGTGTTTTTATACAATATCACTATAGGGTTAGTAATGGAGAGGTGTCTTATAGACGCCTCTCCATTACTAACCTGTGGACTTGATGTTACCTGACAATACAAAGGTGACATCATCCCCACAAATATGAACCCCACTTGCCACCGCTACAGAGCAAGTGGGAAGAGCGAGGCTAAGTGCCAGATTTGGCGAGAGCTGATGTTTTTAGTATGGGGTTGGCCAATATCAATGTCCCCTTTTTTGGCTATTAATATCAGCCCACAGCTGTCTGCCTAGCCTTTGCTGGTTAGATTTTATAGGGGGAATCTATGTAAACTTTTTTCTGGGGTCCCCCTGTAAACTAGCCAGTAGAGGCTAAGCAAACAGCTGTGAGCTGATATTAATAGCCTGGGAATCTTTATGGCTATTGGCTCCTTCCCAGAATATTAACATTAGCCCTCCGCTGCCGGCTTTCCCTCTGCTGGTTATTAAAATTATGCGGGAGCCCACACAATTTTTTTTTTTTTACATTTTTTTTTCTTTAAAATAAACAGTTGCTGTTTGATTATAGCCTATGTATATTCGTTCTGTTAATGCTCCTTCATAGGCTGGTGACAGTATGTGTGTTTTGTGTCTGTGTGTGTGTTTGTGTTTACTTATCTGCTTAGTAATGAGGATGTCCGGCTGACACCTTTTCATTACTAAGCTTAGGGGCCCCGTCACACATAGCGACACACCAGTGATCCCGACAACGATATGAACTTGTCAGGATTGCTGGTGTGTCGCTACATGATCGCTGGTGAGCTGCCAAACAGGCAGCTCTCAGCAGCGATCAGGACAGCGACTATGCGGGTAACAAGCGATGCACGTCGCTTAGTTACCCGCAGTGTACCTTAGATACCAGCGAGCTGGTGCAGGGTGCTGGTAACCAAGGTACACATTGGGTTTCTAGGCGCCGAGCGACGCCTAGAAACCCGATGTGTACCTTGGTTACCAGCTCCCCTGCACCAGCGCGCTGGTATCTAACGTACACATCGGGTTTCTAGGCGCCGAGCGGCGCCTAGAAACCCAGTGTGTACCTTGGTTACCAGCTCCTGCTCGTTGATCGCTGGTCTCCCGCCTGCCACATGCAGCGATGCGTGCTGGCCAGCGGGAGACCAACGATCAAAAAAATGTCCAGGACATTCAGCGACGATCAGCGATACCCAGCAGGGGGGCTGATTGTCGCTGCGTGTCACACCGCGATATCGCTGGGGAAATCGCTGTTGCATCACAAAACTTGTGACCTAGCAGCGATCTCGCTAGCGATGTTGCTATGTGAGACAGGGGCTTAGGGCTTTGTGTCAATGATAGCTGCTGACACAAAGCCCTAATCCCATTATTCTGATGCTACTGCATCAACGTGAAAAATGTGATGTTGATCCAAGAAATAACATCACAAAACTTTTTTTAAAAATGACTTTATTTAGCTCAAAAAAGCCTTCAATGCTGTACAAAAACACATGCAAAAACGCATACAAAACTGCAGCAAAAATGCGCTTTTTTTCCTGCAGAATTTTGAATGCCAAGAGATGCAGAAATTTCTGCAAGCAAATACTCGTATTTGCTAACAACATGGTGTTTGTTTTTTTTTCTCTAGGAGAGTATCCAGGAATGTTTTCTTGAAAAAAGTAAACCATATCTTAATGTTATGACTAAAACTTTAGAGCAGTGGTTCTCAACCTTTCTAATGCCGTGACCCCGCAATACAGTTCCTCATGTTGCGGTGACCCCCAAACCAAAAAATAAGTACAGTCCTCCATACAATATTATGGGCACCACATAGTCCTCCATACAGTATTATGGGCCAAATATAATGCTCCATAAAGAATACTGGACCCCAAATAATGTTCCATACAGGATACTGGTCCCCATATAATGCTCCATACAAAATATGGAGCTCTCCTCTGCACTGTGCTGCGTTCTGCACTGTTACGGCTCAGGAAAGGGCACTGTGGAAAGACTCCCTATTATCATCATCATTGCCTCCCCATTATCATCATCATTGCCTCCCCATCATCATCATCATTGCCTCCCCATCATCATCATTGCCTGCCCATCATCATTGGCTCCCCATCATCATCATTGCCTGTCCATCATCATTGGCTCCCCAGGGGTCGCGACCCACAGGTTGAGAGCCGCTGCTTTAGAGGATCATGGACTTTGATTCATCAAGTACTGTTCTTCCATAAAACTGCTTCAGATGTTACAAAATTTTCATAGCTTTAAATTATGCAAAAATGTTTCTACTTTTGGTATTTTTATGCCGGTCCCGGCCAAGCGTAACCTTCAATTTCTTTAGAAGTTATGCCTGAAAACTTGTGTAAATGACAACAAAAATATTAACCAGTGCACAGCTGGAATTCATTTCTTGCAATGGAGCTCGGCAGCTGAACGGTGTGGCAGATTCATTAGCAGGTGCATTCTTCTTAAATGAATTTGGTGCATCTTCCTCCACTACACTATTCATCAATGTTCAAGCAAAACTTTATACTTTATTAATTCAGGTCAATGTATTTGTCACCTTTTAATGACTCAGCATGGTTTGTGCAAACTTCAAAAGATGGGTGAATAAAAATCTACCCATCCACATTACAGGCAGAATTTTAGGTATCTTACAACACAGATCTGTAATTTTACAGCATGTAAATGTGTAGCTCTGAAAACTCTTTTGGTCAAATCCAAGCCTGAGGTGTACACCTGGTATTTGTTTCCAGGGTTGGACTGGCCAACCAGACAACCGGAGAATCCTCCGGTGGGCCCTGGCTTCTCCTTCAGGAGAGTTCATAGTGCAAACCTTGCAGTTGCTATTGGGCTCTTCAGTGAGGGGAGAAAGGTGGGCCCTCAGAATTAAATCCTCCGGTGGGCCAAATGTTCTTTAGTCTGACACTGTTTCTACCACAACAGAAACATTAAAATATGTGGCCACATTCACATTGTACAGTTATTACACGTACACATTTTGTCTGTGATTTTCCAAAATTGTCGTAAAAACGCAGCAATTTTCCCACATTTTTGGAAAATTGTGGCAAAAGAACGCAGTACAATTGCATTCTATGGTCATGGCCTTTAAACTAGGCCTTTAAGTGTTTAAAGGTAAGCTATCATCAGGAAATGACCTATTGGTCAAAAAGAGAAATCTTGCAATTTTCACACTGGCCACTGGGGCTTTATTTAGACTGTAACTTTCTATGTCTCAGGAAACAACATGTGCATAGCCAGAATGGTCAAAACCTGACCCTATCTTTTGGATTGAATGAGCCCTTGTATGTGTCATTGTACATTGAGGGGTTGAGCTGTGACATTGCCTATTGTGATTGGTGGATCCTTTATCGGATGTATATAGCCATGTTACCCTTCATTGTAATCTGAGTCACTAGTTGGTCATGGTGGTGAAAAATAGGAATTGGCTATTTGGGTACTTATGTAAAGAAATTTTTACTATTGTATGTAATGTCTCTCTCAACACAGCTAACCGAAATTCTTAGTTATTTTTTAGGTTTCGATAGGGTAAATTTTAGTGCTGTTGCAACATATGGACTTGGGTTCAGATATTCCGTTGCTTGTATAATTGTTCAGAGGATCAGGTAGACTTACTTTATATGATATGCAGGTGCCGTACTTCAGATGTTTTAGGGGAAAGCATTCCATCTCATTTCTCTACTTCTTCAAATTACTCCATTAAGGTCCCCAATAATGAGCCATTCAAGTTATGTAGAGGCTCAAAAATTGCAGATAATTAATTATCAGGCGCAGATTTATAGAATCTAAGAAAATCCCCCAAGAAGTAAAGAAAAGCTGAATCATTTTAATAAGGTTATCCAGGCGGAAAAGGCTAAAAGTTTGAGGGTCAGTGGTCGTTTTTTTGTCTGACATCACTAGGGCTTCCATTCTCAGATCTCCTCCGAGGATGGGTGTTGTTTTTACCATATTTTTGAAACTCCCATTAACCTGTCAGATTAGAAACCGGAACTGTACATGACTTGAAAGTTTACATGACCCACGTAATAATCATATTCGTTCTTTATAGAATGGCAGCAAGATGGGCTACGTTTTCTGTTTCAAACTAGATTTGATAACACATTAAAGCTGTACGTATTCTCTTTTCTTAGAATGGGCATCCTGTGTTCATTCCAAGTCTCTGGTACTATGCTACCTCCATGATGTGAAAAATGTGTTGCAACTGCATGACCTTCCTTCGGGCAGCCACATTAGAACGTTCCCCTTGGATGTTGGCAGTGTTGTTGGATATAGCGGCCAGAAGAAAGACTCCGAGATCTTCTACCAGTTCACTTCATTCTTATCACCCGGTGAGTAGTTGCTCTTTTATTTATTGTCGTGTGCAAACTTCTTTTACTACTTTACTATATAAGATCCTTGAAATTAGTGAAAAGTCTAGCGTCCATACATAATAAGCCCAGGGCTTTCTGTGAGCCACAAAAATATTTAATAGATTCTGCATTTTTCTCCTATTTTGAGGATTTTAGCTTCACTTTGTGCATCTGTTTGATGTTTGGACCTGCTGGATCTCTGCTTCTGTCTTCATATGTAATGTCCTTGATTTGTCGATGCTCCAGGAATCCAAATTTGGAACACTGGCCTGTGTGAGTTTTTCTTGGTTGTCTGCATGTTTATTACCCCAGTGCTCTTCCGAGAGCTGCAAACTAGTGCAACATGAGTAACAAGGGAGCGAAGAGGCAGCTGCGGAGACACAGGAAAATGATGTTCTGGTGGTAATAAACCTAAAACAGATTTCTTGTGGTCACTGCCACTAGCATGGCCTACCAAATAAAAAAAAATATATATATATATATATCTGGTTCACCTGACAGTAATAGAAAAGGATTTTTTCTGGTTGTTTACCCCAATCAGCCATAACCAACAGGTGAAGTGAATAACATTTATCTTGCTACAGAGACACCTGTCAAAAGGTTGGATATAAAGACAGAAAGCTCTTAAAGGTAATCTGTCAGAACGTTCCTAACACCACCCAAATTGTTTATATGATCATGTTGCTCTCTGGAGGATAATGACACTCATACCTTTACTGATGCATGCAATCTGTTGCTTCCTCACAGTAGAATTTCTGTTTTAATCCATATGCAAATGAGGCTTAAGTGCTTTGGGCGTGTTGGAGCACTTCTAAGACTGAACTTCTTGTGTTTCCTCCCTCTACAAATCTACCCAAAGTTTTGTGTGATCTCTATTTCCTCATAGACTGTAAGTGTGCAAGCAGAGCCCTCACTCCTCTTGGCATGTGTTGAATTATGTCTTACTTTGTAATGTCTGATATTGTCTGTACATGTCCCCTATGAATTGTTAAGTGCTGTGGAATATGTTGACACTATAGAAATAAAAATTATTCTAAAAAGCCTTTGCCTCCCTTGCTTTAGTCCCAACCCGACCCCACCTTCCTTTGCTTGGCTGATCGCTCACTGATTTGATGTCACAGCATGTGAGCTTATCAGTCAAGCAGGGATCAATGGAATCAGAGAGGAGTATAGAGTTGAGGAGGCAGAGGCCTGTGAAGTGCTTTTACACTCCCAGAGCACATAAGGATCATTTACATGTGAGGGAGCAACAGATTGCATAAGTAAAAGTATGGTTTACATTGACTTTCAGAGAGAAGTATAACCATACATGTAGCTGGGCTGTGGGTTAGCGGGATTGTTCTGACCTCTTAAAGTTGATTTGTTAGGAGCAGGAAAAATGGCAAGCACAAGGTTCTGAACACCTTAGACAAGAACTTAGTTATGGCATACATGACAGCACTTGTGGTGACAGAACAGTGGTCCATCCTGTGGACCAGCATGGGTGTAAAGGCCACTAAAGCCCATTGGTGGTCCATGGAAGACCTCTCTTTTACTTACAATACTTTATAAAGCCGGGCAGTTTGGTTGCTCAGTGGTTAGCACTGTAATTTTACCACATAGGGGTCCCTGGGTATAAATTCCACCAATGACAACAACTACAAGGAGTTTGTACTCCCCGTGTTTTTGTGGGATTCCTCCCACACTCCAAAGTTGTACTGATAGGGAATTTAGATTGTGAGCCCCATTGTGGACAGTGATGATTATATCTATATAATTTTGTGGAAATTATTGGTGCTATATAAATGAGTAAAGTAAATTAAACCATCTAGCAATTTAATTTTCCATTTTTGCACTAGCACCCTGATTGTCTATCACACTTTGCACTTCTTTTACTCACAGTGTACTTACTTGAGTGTAGTTCAACCTTTTCTTTGCTTCTCTTCACCCTCTTCTGGATTCCTAGATTTATTCCTGCATGTTTTTCTTTATGCTCTGCAATGAATCCCATGATGTATCAGCACAGCATCAAATGAGCAACTAAAACCAGTACCTTCTCTGTTTGCTGTAGTTACTCTGTGATTATCATCCCCTCTCGCCTTTACGCTTTCCTAAATAAGCTGACATATTTAGAATTCTATAGTTTGGAGCCTGAGCAGTCATCTTTTATGTTATAATTGTGTGACAAGAGCTTTGCAGTTATCATCAGTAACTGTGATAGGTTTTTCTTTCCCCCAAGTTGAGAACTTCAGTGGTACAGGCCAAGCGGTTTCTTAACCCATGCAAAACTTTGACTGAGATGGTATTCCTCTTTAGATACCATAAAGCTGTGTAATGGAAAGGAACTACTAAATTGGGTTAGTTTATTGGGGGACTAACTATAGGGTGAATTAAAAAAAATGACTGGAGTGCCGCTAGGCTGCCAACATATTAGTGCCAGAAAACATAGGATACTTGCAGCAGGTTTGTATAGCCCATGCCTTAGATATCAGAGCATTTCTGTTGTGATAGAACGTAAGCTATATTAGAAGGATTGTTTTAAGGTTATAGCTGATTGGTGCGTTTTTTCTGATTTCAATAGAAGACTTCCCTTTGTGACCAGTGGAAAAGGCCTAGCATATGAGCAAAGCAAAAGGAGACTGTGATCATAGGCAGATGGCATTTAGGGTTGAGATAAAGAGGTTTTCTACCATTGGACAACCCCTGCTTAATAAGTTCAGGGCCCAATAGAGAAAAAAATGTAGTATTCCCTCTTCTCGCAGTGAAGTCAGCACTGCTATTCCTGCCGGTGATGTGATGACGTGTCACGTGGTTAATCAGCTACAGCTCATTAATAGTTTGTTAAAGCAGTCTTCCACTATAGTAAAATAGTAGTCTGTAGCCAGACAGCAGCTGCTTGTTGGCTGCAGTGGTCATGTCACACAACAATATTACGTCATCTGCTGTGAAAAGGAAAGTATAGATTGTTTTTATTCTCTTTGGAGTCCTGAATTGATTAAGCAGATGTTTTCCAGTAGTGAACAACCCCTTTCAAAAGTGTCTTGTCTTCTAGCACTATCCCTACAGCAACAACAGCATTTAAGGCACTTTGTTTAAAGGGAATCTGTCAGTAAGGTCAACCCTACGTCTATATTGGCATGCAGCTCATAGAAAGTTTAATAAACTGATGTCTTGATAATTGTAATCTGATGTCTTATTCCAGGGAAATCCACGTTTTTGTTAATAAGTGAGCTGTTCAGGACTATGGGCCACACACTGATCTGCATGAGAATCTGCCTCCAGAGCTTATTTTAAATGAAAATGGAACATTACCAATGTGAGACACGTAGATCAGGTCCGATTTCGTGTGCGCTTCTGTCCCTCTCCAGAGCTTCTCACATAGATTAGGAGAGCAGAATGTCAGTTATTACATGTCTCACACTGGTAATGCCGCCTTTCATTTAAAATAAGCTCTGGAAGCAGATTCTCGTGCAGATCAGTGTCCGGCCCATAGATCTTAACAGCTCATTTTCATATTAAGAGAAACATAGATTTCTCCGGAATAAAATATTGAATCACAGATATCAAGGTAACATTTTATTCAACTCTCTATGATCTACATGCGCTTATGGACAGAGTAGGAGGCTTAATCCTAGTGATTGATTCCCTTTATTACCACCTTGCATGAAACATCTGAATAAGGCTGCAGTGTTGGGCCGGAGTCACACTACTGTATTACACGCGAGAAAACGTCTCATAACACTCGGCCCAGTGTTATTCTATGGGACAGCTCAGATTTGTGATTATTTTCTCATACCGAATCGGCAGCATGCTGCAATTGTCAGCGACACTCTGCTCACTAGCACCTATACTAGTCTATGGGTGCGAGTGAAACATCGCACTGCACTTGGATATCACCTGAGAGCAGACCGATTCCCGCCAACACCGGCAGCAGAGGTGATGGAGAAATTAATTTCTCCATCTCCTTCGCAGCTGTGCTCCGGTCCTGTCATGCGAGAGGATAATAAAATGACACTTGGTTCACGTTCGCAGCAGAGCAGGAGCCGAGGGTCATTAGCATATCGCATCCCATGGTCTCGCATCGGATGACATACGCTAGTGTGACTCCAGCCTTAGCATTTAGCTCAGGCTTTCAAAGTATATCTAAAAGTTTGTCCATACCTTATCTAGTCAGACTGTGTAGTGTCACACCGCTTTGCAAATGGAATAGTAGTGACCTGTTGTCAACTGTTTCATACATCTCCCCATCACAAAGCAGAGTTCTTAGAAAAACTCCTCTGTACTAGCGTTTAATACTTATTTAGGCTATGTAGTGTTACAGTCCATTGCCGTTTTAATGGATTTTTAATTTTGTTGTTGCTACTGAAAAAAAAATAAAATGGCAGTACTCGTCTATATTTTCTTTATTAGAGCTGGCATCGTGCACTATAACGGCTTCATATAGCTTTCATTTTATTTCTATCCATTAGGTTTGACTCTAGGTAAAAAAAAAGAAAATCCTAGATGCTGCTTCAAAGACAAAGACAGTAGAAGAGTTCAGAGAGAATATGCTTCCTTCAGGGCTGAAATCACACTTGGAGTTTTTTGTACAGTTTGTTTGAACTCAATTCAGAAGTAAATTTAAGGGGAATGGAAATATGAAGACAAGACTTCTGATTCCACTCCTGGCTTTATCTCAAAAACTGCATCGTTTGTCCAAAAACGTGTGTCAATCCACCCTTTGGGTTTGTTCAGATAGGACATATTTTCAATATCGTGGCCACCATTTTTTTTTTTTTTAAAGCTATTCAGGTTTGTCTAATTTCTTGTAATATAAAGCGGTGAGGAGGTTATAGAGAGAAGAGATCATTGTTATGAATGGCCATCCAGTGTAAATGCACCAACCTGTTCACTTCCTCCATATCTAAATCAATGATGCCTCAAAAAGTACTGACACCTCTGCCACAGCAGCTGGCACCTGTTCACATTTGCTTCATTTTGTTGGGCTAGACTTGGTAGTGTTTTTTTTATTTGTTTTCAGACAATAGGACCTAAGGCTGTCTCTCTCTCTTTGGCCTGTCACATCTGCAAATTGTGGACATGACTGGCATTGTGTGCAATATCGTATGCTCATCCGCATGTATCGGAAAAGTGCAGGAGCTGCCTGCCATTGACATGCCCTAGTCTGATTTGCAAACCATATCAAAGAAGAGCATGGTGCATTTTTTTTTTCATACAGACCTTGCACTAGCAAATTAGCTACACTGGGTGCATGTGCTCTCCATGTGCGGTCTGTGAGGCCCACTGACGGTGCACGTCTGTTTAATACGCACATCTGAACAAACCCTAAGGATATTTTTAATTTCCATTGGATCCAATCCTTTAAATGTAACTTTTGAACCTTGGAGAGGTATGTCAGATATAGAAAGTTAGTTTCCCATTAAAGCAATATTCGCCTTGTCGTGGCGGGAGGACAGACACAAATTGGCCAGTGTTCAATCCTTGTATATTTCGTGATGCAAACTGTGTCTTCCACTATCTGAGATGGCCACTGCATTGGCATGGGAGTCCCCTTTAATATGCTACATGGGCATTGTTTAGACTTACCTCTGCCCCATTTTCCTCTGCTGTAGCCATCTCTGATGAAGGGGAATCATAGAGGAGGCATTGAGAGGCAAACTCGGGTCATCATGTAGGTATTTGTGACAGAAGTATAGTCAATTTTCAATGCCAAGGTGAGGGGATCTCTATTGAGGGGTAGATCACCACTTAGACAACCCCTTGTCAATCGCCATAGTGCCCCCACGCCTATTATCCCCAGACTTGCGTAACATTGTTATGTCATGTGAGTCCTACAGCCAAACAGCGAGCGGCCTCTTCCCTCAGACAAAATGGACATCTGGAGTAAGACAGAGAGCAGCAGCATGCTCTTACTTCTTCTGGGCGTCCGTTTCGTCTGAAGTGAGAGTGGAAGCGATTGCTGATTGGCTGTAGGACTCATGCTACATAACAATGTTACGCAAGCCCTGGGACAGCAGGTGCCAACATCAATGGAGCCTGCACCGGAGACAAGTGTAGCTGCTTTTATTTTACATGGGGGAACTATGGTGATTGAGAAGGGGTTTTTCTGTGTTGGGGACTACCCTTTTAATATTCCTATTCACATTTCTTCCAATTCTGAAAATAAAATACTATGTTTGACTTTATTGTGCTTTTAACAACCAGAGTTATGGGATGTCAGTCATTGTCTTTCTTGTGAGGCCAATTACAAAAGTTAAGCCTTGTACTCATGATGAATGTGATTGTCAGGACTTCTATATTGTATGGTTACGTTAGTTTTAATTTTGCAACATTCAAGCATTTACATTGTTCAATTTCCACCTTCAGCCTGAAACCTTTATAAGGCATAATTGAGCAGTCTTTATAAAGGGCTTCATTTTCTTCTGAGTAAGTGCTAATAAATTATTCACTGCATAAATGTACCCTCGGCTGTTTTGTAGCGGTGCACAGCTTTTGTCATTCATTACCGACCATAGTGCTTTCAGATCCATTGTTCCTCTCATGTTCTATGTGTACTCAGTTGACGTTCCGGAACTCTTGTTTTAGGTATTATTTATCACTATGACCTGACCAAAGGCACACAAGAGCCAAGGGTTTTCCGGGAAGTGACTGTCAAAGGATTTAACCCGGCGGACTACCAGACCGTGCAGGTGATTAAAATAGAAAACACTTTGTATATTTGCATAGAATATTGTGTCTACTTTCTAACTTTCAGATGTTCTGCAGCCCTTCTCTGATTAATGGGCATCATGGTAAGAGGGGCATAATCTGTCTCGAAGTAGTCAGACAGCTGACTGCATATCCTGCACAGCTACTTCATTTTACTTGGGACATGCCAATCACTCATGTCCTGTCATTCCCGAGGAACACAGCGTGATGATGGTTATATACCGACATCTATCAGCTTGAAAGTCGACTGAGAGTTAATAGATCAGTGAATGAATGTCAAAGAAAAATTGCTTCCGCTGTGGCTTGTAACCCATGCTAGCAAGAGTCTGCAGTAAGATGAAAGTAGATCTGCCAGCCCCTTCTCTCCAGTATCTCAGGGAATCCTATAAATATATATGCTTATTTTTATAGAGACAGCTATGACTTCAATCCTGCCTCTCTGGAGTGCTAGATTTCTGTAGTTTAAAAAAAAAATGACAGTGCACATTACTTCCACAATAAATAATGCAGTGTCTTAACTCTAATTTCTAATATAGGTTCAGATTTGTTCCCATAACAAATGTGCACAGTTCACTCATCTAGTTAAATGTTCCTGCAGCCCACCAACAAGGTGAGGGTCTTTCACAGTAGTCAAAGTGCAATTACATATATCCACAGGAGAGTGGATACTCTGTCCACACAGGGAAATATGGACCCACCGTTCTTTTTATTGCATGGGGTTCCAGTGGTCAGACCCCCAATGACTATACATCTTTCATCTGTTATTTATGGGTTGTCATCTATCTATAGATGGTATATGATGATATATTGAATTAAATGGGATAGAGCTGCCATACTACACACAGCCTGTGGACAGGTGCGGTGCTGTTTTAGGATGTCATGTTTTTGTAATCCTGCACAACCCCTTTAAAGGGAATCTATCACCAGGTTTTTGCTACCTGATATGAAGGCACCATAATATAGGGGCAAAGATCTTTAATTACTGGTTTCTTGCTACAGTTTTGATAAAGTTACTGTTTTATCTGATGCAGTGGGTTTTGTGGTACGAGGAGGAGATGGCATTGCTTGGAGAGGAGGTCACTATAGAATATAAGATGGAGGCCATTCGTAGAGCTCAAGAGAGGGCATTGCTGGAGAGACAGCTCGCTGTGGAAGCAGCTGGAAGCTCCAGACAGACTCTATCCACAGCATCCACCATGAGAGAACTCCCCAGAGTGTCCTGCAAGGACTTTAAGCCGTTTAATGAGGCTGCAGGCGACATTGAGGGCTTCTTCCAGGACTTCGAACATCAATGTCGATTAATGGAAGTCCCGGAAAGGGAGTCAGGCATCTGGTGGGGCTTTTAGAGGGTGGAGCTGCCGAAGCCTTTAGAGCTATGGACCCCCAGTGGAACTGTGAGTATGGGGAGGTAAAAGAGACCATTCTAGAACATTATGCCGTAACCTCAGACACTTGCAGAACTCATTTCTGCTCCTTAGCCTGTCATGGGGAAGTGTCTTTTTAAGATGTATGCCCACAGGCTCAAACAAGTATGTCATCGCTGGCTGGAGGGAGAGGGTGCCATAACTTGGGATACTTTACTCCAGGTCATACTAAAAAAGTAGTTTTACACCAAATACCCCGCTGAGATCTGTGATTGGGTGCATGAGAGGAAACCAGCGACAGTGCTGCTCTAGCTGATGAGGTTCTCATTATCAAGCCTCAGTGGAAAAAATTACTGGTAGATGGAGTAAAAACTACCAGCACCCCACCATGAGTGGTCTCTTGTCGTTCAGTCCCCAAAGTTTTCTGTCCCACTAGACCACCACCTCATGTTGATACCCATGTGACTCCCCTTCCTGCTAGTCCTGCCTCTTCCTCTGGAATGCGACAGGGAGAGAAAGGAGTAGAACGCAAGTGTTATGGATGTGGGCATCCCGGGCATATACAGGCCACATGCCCAGATATCAAGTGGAGAAATCGGTCTCAGCGCCAACAACCACCTCATGCACCTTACCATGGATATCAGCCTCCAGGTTCCCTTACCTCCGTCCCCAGATGGCAAATGGAAAGAGGTGCGACACAGCGCAGATGTTACCAATGTGGGCAGTTTGGGCATCTGCAAAACACCTGTCCTCAGGGTCAATTGAGCTGTGAGCCTACAACAAATCGGCCTATCAATTATTTACAGCCAAATAAAATAGAGGAAGAGGTGCCACCCCTCCAAATTGACTTGCCTAATGGCTCAGAAACCCATGTTTCACCATTAGGGGTTTATGGGGTGCAGGCCACAGCCACAAGTTCCTTTAATCCTCAAAGAAAGCACTTACAGGAGGTCGTGCTGGACGGTCGGAGAGTTCTTGGTTTTTGTGACTCTGGGACATTTCTCACCATAGCTGATCCCAGAGTGGTTCAGCTAGAAGCAATACAGCAAGGACTTGGGATTACCACTGAATTAGCTGGAGGCCAATGGAGAAATATGAAATACAGCAACAGTATCGTAACTCAGTAACAATTATACCAAGATAGTTCTCACTTAAAGAAACCAGTAATATACAGCAAAAGTGAAAAATAAAACATAACCTTTAATAATGACAATAAAAACATGTTTTTATTGTCATTATTAAAGGTTATGTTTTATTTTTCACTTTGGCTGTATATTATCAATGGAGAAATATCCCAAAAGCAAATGTGGAACTGGACTTTGGCTTTTGGGGTCAAGCAATGTGTGGTTGGAGTGATGAGGGGCCTGCCTGCGGATATTGTCCTAGGAAATGATGTTGGAGAGCTACATTGTCGATTTGTGGGTGACGGAAGCAGAGTTTAAGTCAAAGACGATGTAAAATGAAACTCGGCCTGCAACCCTACTACTTCCCCATACAATAAAGAAGAGATAGTCAACACCAAAATGCTGATGGATTGTCCAGACAGGAGCCATGAGTTAGGTCGGACATGTCTACATGTACTTGACAAGCGACCTGTAGAGGTCACTAGTCCTTACACAAATTGAGGGGGGAATGGGTTGTAACAGCGCAACTCTTTCCTTGCCCCGGAAATGACTGCTTGCCTTGGGCGACTTCTGGGGCAAGGAAAGTGAATGACAATAGTTGCACATGCGCTGTAATGATTTTATGCTTTGCCCACTGTTGGGCAAAGCACACTGCGCATGCACGGGGGGGAATTTGAAAAGCGCAATCGCGGGAAGCAGAATGCCGTCTGTGCGATTCACAGACTGTCATATGCAAGAGATAAACCGCCCTCCGGACCGCCCTGATTTACAGAGAAAAATCCGAACTTTACAAAGGTATTGCTATCAAAACGGGGGTATCAGGATATAAGCTACATACTGATAGCTTGCTTATGGGACGCACTATTCAGTCATATCTTTAGCTGATATGGCTAAAATGGGGTGACAGATTCCCTTTAATGGTACTATGCTCATGGGAAATCTCATGACCATAGCACCTAACCTGAGTAACTAGACTACTCTCCTAAGGTGTCTTCACAGTCAAAATCTGTATCCCAAAAAATGATTTTGCTGTAATTTTGTATCCTTTTCTTTGTTCATGCAAGGCAACGATCTCTACTCTGAACTTTTTCAACTGCTTTCTTGACTTGGTTATACTTCTAACATGCATTGAAATGTTACAGCTAACAAACTCCTAGCCAGTCCAGGTAATTGATGTTTTTTCCTGAAGCACACCCGATGAAGACCTTGATTAATCACAGGTGCACATGATGCAACACCTAATGTACAAATGTGCTCTTATGAGGGACTGTATTTTGGGGGTTGAATAAGGATAGGGATAAGTGGTGTCACATTGCGTCCCATAGGGTACCTTGAGGAGCAGGCTGCAAAAAATCAGACCCGATCGGAGTTTCAGCTACTTTCTTGTCTTGGTGCCCTCGGGGTCACAAATCGACTCCATTTACTTGTAGTAACAACACTTAGCAATCTTAGGCTGCGCAGCCTGTGTCATTGCCAAAGTTGTCCTTTTTAACCCTAGCATACATGTGTGACTGCAGTAGTCAATAACCCCTTTACGCCATGACCATTTTTTGTTCTCTTTTTTTCCTTCCCTTCTTCCAAGAGCAATAACTTTGTTATTTCAGCTGCAGATGGAATGAAAGGAGACACACTAGTTCATAACTAGTGG
>VIAB01004942.1:50833-67053 GCA_009801035.1 Oophaga pumilio | reverse complement strand
AATGAGGTGTGTCCAAACTTTTTGTCTGTACTGTATATATATATTTCATACTGACCTGAAGAATAAATTGGCCATATCCCTTTAACCGCATGCCACATGGTGATCTATACAAAAAAAATAAATATATATGTATATGGCATTGAGAACAATAAAACATAAAATGATGAATGTAGTTAAAAATTAATATCCCATGGAGGTGTACAATTTACACTTGGAATGATACTTGAGGGACCTCCTACCAAACCTGGATTAAAGCATCAGTCAAATCCTGCACAGTCTGTGGTGCAACGTGGCGTTGGTGGATGGAGCAAGACATGATGTCCCAGATGAGTTCGATTTGGATTCAGGTCTGGGAACGGGCAGACCAGTCCATAGCATCAATGCCTTCATCATGCAGGAACTGCTAACACACTTCAACCACATGAGGTCTAGCATTGTCATGCATCAGAAGAAACCCAGGACCCACTGTTCCTTCAAATAGTCTAACAATTGGTCTGAGGAGCTCATCTCGGTACCTAATGGCAGTCAGGGTACCTCTGGCAAGCACATGTATGGCCCTCAAAAAACAAAAAAAAGCCTCCCCAAACCATTACTGACCCACTGCCAAACTGATTATGCTGGACGATGTTGCAGGCAGCAGAACGTCCTCCATTGCGTCTCCAGATTCTGTCACGTCACATGTGCTCAGTGTGAACCTGCTCTCATCTGAGAAGAGCACAGGGCACCAATGTCGAATCTGTTAATCTTGGTATTTTGGATCCAGTTGGATGAACACTTAGGTGGGCTGTGCTGATGGAGTGAATCAATTCTTCAGAATAGACGAGGAAAAGGCTTTTTATTTACAACGCATTTCAACACCGCATCGGCTTCGTTTTCAGGTGAAAAACCACAGTGTTGGGCTGTCAGCACAACACCCTCTGTGGACTTCGTGCCCTCATACCACCCTCATGGAGTCTCGTTCTGACAGTTCGAGCAGACACATGGACGTTAGTGGCCTACTGGAGGTCATTTTGCAGGTATATGGCACTGTTCCTCCTCTTCCTCCTGGCACAAAGGAGGAGATAGCAGTCCTGTTGCTGGGTTGTTGCCCTTCTACGGCCCCCTTCATGTCTCCTGGTGTACTAGCCTGTCTCCTGGTATCTGCTCCATACTCAGGACACTGTGCTGACAGACACAGCTACCCTTCTTGCCACAGCACGGATTGATGTGCCATCCTGGATGATCTGCACAACCTGAGCAACTTCTGCCTCATGCTACTGTACCTGTAGGGGTGAGAACAATGACAAAATGCAAAATTGACCAAAAGAATATCCAAAGAGGATGAGAACAGAGAAATGGTCTGTGGTCACCACCTGCAAACCATTCCTTTTAAAGGGGTTGTCTTACTAATTGCCTATCATTTCTACCTGTTGTCTGTTCTGTTGCATTTGAACAACAGCAGGAGAAATCGATTCACAATCAGTGTTGCTTCATAACTGGACAGGTTGATTTTACAGAAGTGTGATTGACTTGGAGTTACATTGTATTGAGCAGTGTACATTATTTTTTTGAGCAGTGAACATAATCTAACTGCTATTGTATTTTTTTCCCTACTTTTGATGGCAGCACTAATATTTACATAATAGATACCCTGACCCCGCGCTCTCACAGTGTGCTTTCCTCTGTGTTGCCAGCTTGTCACTGGTAATATGAGTCGGCAACACCAAGTGTGCGCTGTGTTTGTGCACATCGCACAGTGCACAGCACACTGGGACAGAGCAAGGACTATCCAAGCCCCTGAAACGAGTGTCACTGGTGATGCTTCGTTTCACAGAGGCTCAGGGACTGAGGCTGTGACCGCAGCCTCTGCCCCCTGATGACGCTTTGAATATCCCAGCATGCACTGAGATTCTCAAGCGAAGTGCATCACACAGGACCTATGGGAAGAAAATACAATAGCAGTTCGTGTAGTTAGGGAACGTTAGGGAATTTTTAATTCGTTCATATTAGAGTGCAGTCTGATTTCCGCAGACTCACACAATGGAGAAGATGGAGAAATTTTGTTCTCCATCTGCTCTTAGCAGTGTGCTACGGTTTTCTCATTCGAGAGAATAGGATCACATTAAGCTGACACTCTAAGCAAACACGGATCAGAGTTTGATCGAGTGTCATTATCATAATCGACCCAGTTCCCTCGAATAAGAGCATCTATGGTCGTGTGACCCTAGCCTAATACTGATAATAGGTGAGCAGTTTTCTAAGTCCAGCTAAGGAGTGAGAAAGATCATGAGTCCAAATGCATTCAATCTCTTCCCATCCTGTCTGCAGTTTGTTCTGAGCATTGTGAGATTTCAGCAGAAGCACGAATGAGGGACAATCGGGAGATGTCAGTCTAAGTGGGTAGAGATTAAGTTAAACTTTTTAAAAAAGGATTATACAGTCGAAAAGAGTACATTTTTTTGAATTCACAAACTTAGCCAATTTTTTTTTGTTTAATTGATTTGCAGCGAATCACAAGTACTCCAGTTGCCCTAAAAAAGATGCAGATGACACTGTAAGGTCTCCTTGGATTTTATATAACCTCTTTCAGGCTCTTTAGCACAAATACTGCCTGAATTTGTGGTCACTGTGACCGCAGCATATATAGGTATGGGATGGTAACCGTTTTTCGCTGCTATGCACTAAATTTTTCCACTGTTTTATTGCTTTCTTTCCCTACTCCTATTGCTAAGCTGGGTGGATTTTCATAGTTAGAATACGATAAGGTTGTCGTCCTAACAAATCTGATTAATAAAATGTGACAAACTAATGACAGATCCACTTTAAACTCTTGGCACTTCAAATATTGTGACACAAAAGCAAGATATACATTTGGTGTTCGCTTAATTGTACTGACCCACAGAATAAAGTTAATGCTTTATTTGTGAAGCATATGAAAAGTGTAAAGCTTACAACATCAAAAAGAGTTAACTTAATGAAGTTCTTATATACCCCAAAATGTTTCCATTTTCAAGCAGTTTGACAAATGATAGAATTATTGGATTTTGGAGATGAAAAGAACAAAAAAAGATGTTTTGGCCATTAAAGCCACATTAGGTCAGATCCTTATACAGTGTTGATAAACTGGGATGTTCAGCTGCAATCCATTTTCTTACAGTCAGACACAGAATTCTGAACAGGAAGAGAAAGGAAATGGCTGATCTCCTGGGACATACAAAATTGTATTTCTCCGTTTTAATTGCAATATGATAAAAAATAGTCTCAAGGAAAAGGAGGCGATAAGGACTAAATTCACAAGTTGCGTATTTGGTGTAGTTTTTCCTTGCAGAAATAAGCATAATACATAGAATGAGCAGATCAATTTGCAGAGTATTGAGTTGGGGTATGTTTCCACATGGAGTATTGGCAAGCTTTGGACACCGCTCCGTCCATAGCGCTGCCGGCTTTTGTACGTTCGGTGATTCCGCATGTGTCCATTGAACACATGCGGAATCAACACATTCTATATATAGACTGGGCATCTCCGCAAGATAAATAGATGATGCAGTCTAGAAAGACATGTCCGGTTACGCAGGGTTGCCGGAAGCGGCCGTGCATGCATAGTGGAGATGGGATTTCATAAAATCCCCTCCACTATGCTGTAACATCTGGCCGCTGCGAATTGGATGCTGCGATTGTACGCAGCGTCCAATCCGCAGAAAATACTGAAGGAATTCACCTTTGAGTCAAATTTCCTGAAATTCAACGTTTCACACAAATTCAACCATTTTGAGATTTGGTTCACGATTCGTAAAAAAAAACTTGTCCGGGATATTTCCCACACTGTTGAAGAATCAGAGAGCAACCAAATGTCATTTTACTTTGCCATGCGGCCCTCCCCATAATGCTTTTGCAGCTAGGACTTCTTATGGATTATCATACCTTTTTACAGTGGTGGTCAGTTCCAGGGCCATCACAGATCAGCGGTTACCAGTGGAGCACAATTGAAACGGCAGAGTTATTTTCCAGCTCAAGAGTCACTGGTTAAGTCTCTCTCTTCTATAGAGTATAAGTTCTTATAGTCAGCGTGGTCCTCTCTTTCTCACCTGTAAAGTGTAGGCTCTTATGGTTATTAGGTTCTCTCTCTCTTTCTGTTGGGTCCTCTCTCTTTCACCTGTAAATTGTAAAAACTTATGGCCAGCGGGCTCCTTGCTCTCCTCTATAGTGTAAGCCCTCATGGTCAACGGGGCTTACTCATCTCTACTAATACAGCACCAGTTATGTAGATTTTACATTATAGCTCTTTTAGCTGGTTTTAAGCAGAGCTCAACTATCCTGCGCTTCTCCACAAAGGAGATGTAATAACTAGGCTTAGAAGAGGTGACATAATCAAAGCTGAGCTGTGTTTGATACCTTGCTTCACAAAGCTCAATGATGTGAAACTGCATCACAAATGCATATCAGTATGGGCATGGAAAATGGGTATACACATATTGGTATTCTACCATGATATAAACAATGTTTCTCCATTTTGTTTCTGTTTCTTGCATCTGTTGCCAACACTAGACTATTTTATGACTTGAGTGGATGTCTATATAGAGTTGATGTAACCAGTCAGGTAGAACAGTGAAGGAACAATAACATCTACAATTCCTTTGCTGGGCTTCCCTTTGTAGTCTAATTACTGGGAGCTGAGAATTGTTCAGCAATCTGTTCTTTAATGCCCTCTGGGACTCCTATTTGGAGACATTGTATTTAAGCAATGTATGGAAACTTCAAACAGCTGTTATTCACTGCAGAAAGTCAATTAATTTGCAGCATCCAATGTATTACTTTATTTTTGTTGAATTGGAAATTTAGCATCAAACCGATTTTGATGCTGAAAGCAATTTCTTCTATAGCTAAGGTTTGTTCAAAGTAAACCTAAAGTTACATTATTTCCATATAAACTGGCAGTACACATCATTATCAGTTTCTTAATGCCATTACTCAGCTTTTTGCCCACATATACTAAAAATATAGGTTGCTTCCTCCTAGGGAGCCCATCTTAAAGCTGCTTCTATTCATATGTCATGAGTTAATAGTTGATAGTATAACATATTGAAATGCGTAGACGTGCTCTTCGGTAACACGTTCTTTCTTAGGTTTTCATAGGATTTCTGTTACATGCAAGGACAAAGCAAGTACAGGTTTTCCTCAGTATGTGGCAAGTGCTCTTGAACAAGAGCAGAGCGCGGACATGTAGTTTTTTTTAGACTCTCCTGAGGTTTTCCTTCAGAATAATTAGCTCCTTGTGACTTGCAGGATTTTTCACACCCAAGGCATTAACCGTGTATATATTTCAATATCTTTAAGATGTGATTAGTTTTCTTAAAATCCAGATAGAAGCATGCCCCGAGTTATTTTTGTTATCATTTGTTCTATTGTGCTTTTCATCATTGTGTTTTCAGATTGTTCTGTTCTTGTGATATAGAGTGTTAAATAGTCCGTTGTCATTAATTGTTATGCTTCACACTGGGGGATATGTGATAACATCTTGGCATCCATTAATTATTGTGCTAGCAAAATTAAAATAAAGTCTGATAAGGTACATGACATTGAGCTTCATTCTCCCCTGTTGCAGCAGTTACCAAAATCTAATCTGTGCCAATGCGAATAGTCTCCTGACGTTTTAGAAGTGGAGTGTTACCCATAACTGTATATTAGCAGATCTTACACTAGAGAGAAGCTAGATTGTACAGATTATGTAAGTGGAAGAACCTGTCAAAGCGGTGATCTTTAGGTATAAGGTGTCTGAGAATTTTTTCTCGTTCATTGGGAAGAAGTCATTTGTGAGGTCAGACGCTGATGTTGATAAGCGGACCTCACTCACATCCTCTATTCTAGTTGGTTCCAGAGGTGATCCATGTTTTTTTTTTTTTTTGGTCTGGGCTCTGTGCGTCCTGTCAATTTCTTTCACATGAAACTCGCCTAACCATGTCTTTATGGGCATTGCTTTGTGCACTGGAGGCACAGTCATGCTGGAAATTAAAAGCGCCTTTGAAAGTTGCAGGTATACAATTGGTCAAAATGTATAGGCATGTTGGAGCATTAAGATTTCCCTTCAGCAGGAACTAGACAAACAGGATTCATCACAGCACAGAACTTTCCACTGCTTCAGAGCGGGGCTGTGGAGTCGGTAGGCCAAACCTCTGACTCCTCAATTTCCCTGACTTTCACAGCCCTGCTTCAGAGTCCAGTGGTGGCACATACCACTCCATCCTGTGCTTGGCAGTTTATGACTTGCATGCAGCTTCTTGGCCATGGAAACACATGCCATGAAGCTTCCAATGCATAGTTTTTGTGTTGATGTTAGGGCCTGTACTCTGCAGTTATTGAGTCAGCAGAGTACTGGAGACTTAGGCCGGGGTCACACTTGCAAGGGTGATGCGAGAAACTCGCACGAGTCTCTCGTATTAATACCCGGCACTCGGGACCGTAGTGTGCGGCTGCATAGAAATACATACAGCCGCACACTCCGGTCCCAAGTGCCGGCGGCAGTGCCGGGTATTGATGCGCGAGTTTCTCGCATCACACTCGCAAGTGTGACCCCGGCCTTATATTCACTATACATCTTAGAAAATGGCAACCCCTGCCCTGTAACTTTACATGGTTCACTAATTCATGGCTGAGTGATCCAGTTTCTAATCTCCCCCATTTTTTAATAATGCTGCTTTCAGTTAATCATGGAATATTTAGAAGCAAAAAAAAATGTTATGAACTGGCTTGTTACAACAGTGACATCCTTACAGTACCATGCTGGTATCAGGGAGCTCTTGAGAATGGCCCATTCCCTCACAAATGTTAGTAAAGATAGACTGTATGGCTATAATGGCAGAATTGTATACACCTGTGACAATGGGATTGAATGAAAAATTTGAATTAAAGGGAAACTGTGACCAGCTTTTTGCTACCTCAGCTGAGAGCAGCATAGTGTAGGAAAAGAGACACTGAATCCAACAATGTATCACATAGTTCAATGGGTGCAGCAGTTCTTACACTATCAGAGTTCTTAGATGTATTATGAAGCAGAGCTGAGAAAGCTGAAGTCGCCTATAACAGTGAGCTGCTTATCACAGGAGGAGGGTTGTCAGACCAGGAGGCATGGGCCAGCTAGTCACAGCAATGATGTCCAAGTGATAAAACCTTCATTATCAGTACACAGCACACAGCTTGATAAGCGACACATCATTGAATTCAGTGTTTAACCACTACGTCATGTAGTCCTCAGATTACATCTGCTGACATATTCACTTTAAGAGGTGTCCCAGAACTCTAGTCTATAAATACATTTTGAGATTCAACAATGTCTTCAGGGAACTGAGCTTCTGCAAACCTTCCAGATTCCTTTTTCTGAATGGTCTAAACACCAACTATAACCCTCTGCCATGTGTCCATCTATTCTATGGCATATTGTTTTAATCTTCAGAATTCAGCCATTGCTACAAAGTCTATTCACTTTAAGACTAGCCTTCTCAATGGAAACCTTTCCCATTATGGCTTATCAATTTAACAAACTGCCTAAATGCTCTGGTGCTAGACACTATTGGATTTGTTGTCAGATATCTGCATTGAGTCTTCTTAAAAGCCTCACATCATGTAGCTAAAGAGTAATTGATCCGCGACTTTCTGTATACAGCAAAGTAATACCTGCAAGTTACAGGAAAGCTCATATTGTCTTTAGGGTAACCAAGGTCAGATGAAGAAACCTGTCCAAACTGATCGCTCTCAGGAAGAGCAATAACAGCTCAGGGATTGTGTTCATCAGGGTATATAGGAAGGATTAGGGTAACCTCAAATGTAGCAATGTATCTCTGTAACTACCGTATTATAGCTGGGTTTGTGTACCAAGGCAATACTTCGAAATATGAGATACATTGAGCTGCTTCTTTTTTTACTATGTGGGAATTGATAACCTTGTGCTTGATTTTTACCTTTTCCATTTACCCAACAGTTTTCTGCAAAATGGCTGGGGCTTAGGAGGTGTAGATTTTGCTTTCTGGTACACTGATAGCCAGAGATGGAGCTCTCGTCCTGAAAAATTAGACACATCTTAATTCCAATGCACTTTAGGCTCCATTCATTATTAGATTTTATTAAACAAATTCATTAAAATATTACAGATAAATGAATATGGGGACACAAAAATTCAAAAAATAAGGGTCTTTCAAGAAAAGTAGGGGGTGTGAGGATATACAGGAATTACAAAATTATTTCATTGAAGTAAAAATTAGATATATAGATTCATAGTATTAGTATCCAAACACATATATCCTAGTATCAATTTATTAAGGCATGTGCCAAACATAGAACCACTATGAGAAAAATCCCTTGAGAAAAAGCAGGACAGCGAAACGCGCGTCAGGGGTGCCGGTCTTTCAGGTATAGCATTTGCACACTAGCTATGACTCTTTTCTCTTAAGCCACTGTTGATATATTATCCTTATGACGACTTTGTAGCACCTTTATTTGGCATTTTCTTGCACTATGCACATTGCACTTTGACAATCATGCACATATATTTATTTTCTGCCAATATTTAATAAGGATTTGACTACTGGCTTACTATTTTTAGGAGGTTCTTTATTGAGGCAGGAATACATATTTATATATTGAGATCTATTTTTTCTGGAGTATTTATTTCTTTTTGGTTCTATGTTTGGCACATGCCTTAATAAATTGATACTAGGATATATGTGTTTGGATACTAATACTATGAATCTATATATCTAATTTTTACTTCAATTAAATAATTTTGTAATTCCTGTATATCCTCACACCCCCTACTTTTCTTGAAAGACCCTTATTTTTTGCATTTTTGTGTCCCCATATTTAGTTATCTGTAATATTTTAATGAATTTGTTTAATAAAATCTGATTTTATGGCATAGAGCTTCATAGTTTTTGTAGGATTAATATTTAATTGGAAGCGCCACTTTTTCTAGGCAGGTTATTTATATATACATGTGCACATATGTATTTATATATATATATGTTGTTGTGAGTTCCATTCATTATTACATTAGCACCTGGTTTTTGTCAAGTTTTTGATGTTTTGCATCTTTCTTTTGTTTGCATCAAATTCTTCTTTCCATTTACACCTTTTTTGCAGTCTATTTTATATATATTCACGTTTTGTTTTTTTCGTGTTTTTTTTTAAATTCCCTACTGTGGGCATAATTTAGGGTTTCCAGATGTTTTCTCCTGATTCGTCATTTGCGACTTTTCAAAGAAATGTTTGAACAGTTTTTGTAACATTTTGCAAAACATTCAACACTTTCCTCTAAAAAGACGTAAAACCAGTCAAAGAAAGAAAAAAGATCATTTTTGACTTTACACAAAACCCATGAACCTTGTTTGCAAAAAAAGTCATTGAATACCACAAGTTAGGCCGGGGTCACACTTGCGAGAAACTCACAGGAGTCTCGCACCTCAATACCCGGCACTGCCGCCGGCACTCGGGATCGGAGTGTGCAGCATGTGTTTCTATGCAGCCTCACACTCTGGCCCTTAGTGCTGGCGGCAGTGCCGGGTATTGAGGTGCGAGTTTCTCGCAAGTGTGACCCCGGCCTTAGAAAAAGAAACATGACTTTAAGAAAAACAAGAATGATGAATCTGGCCATTTGGGTTTAGTCTGGTGTTTGAACACTAGTCTTACAAATATCTCTGAATGAATGATACTACTATTTGAGAGACAAGTGGTTTGATACACTTTAACATGGAGTTTGTTTTTTAGTGTACTAATCATTATTGTGTTACATTGTGACTTTTCACCTACTAACATGGTTTTGCAGCTTTGTTTTTGTTTTTTGTGTGGGTGTATTTTAACCTCTTGACGGACAGAGTCCATTGAGTCCATTATTGGACGCCTCCCCTGTTTGGTGCGGTTTCCAACAATGAGCCTGCACCTTTTCCGGCACATGACAGCTGATCTGATCAGCTGACATGTGCCCTGAACAGCCGCGGGTGGAATCTCGATTCACCCACGGCTGTTAACATGTTAAATGCCGCTGTCAAACTCTGACAACTGCATTTAACATGCACGCGCAGGAAGCGTGTCATTACCTCCTCCCATCGTTGCCCGTGTCACATGATTGTGGGTTGCCAATGGGTTGACATGTCAACCCAGTGTCAGCAGGAGACCCCTGTGGTTATCATAGCCGGATAGCTATGAGTGGTGCCCAGCGGTTGGCGCTCATAGCAAGTTAGCATATCTGTTACATAGCGGGGCTGCAGCCCTGCTCTATGTGTAGCACAAGCAATTGAATGATCGCAGCTTCTAGTCTCCCATGGGGACTATTGAAGCAAGTAAAAAAAAAAGTTTTTAAAAGTACTAAAAAAATAAAAGTTCAAATCACCCCCCTTTCAGCCATTCAAAATAAATCAAATATACACATATTGGGTATCGCCGCGTTCAGAATCGTCCGATCTATCAATATATAAAAATAATTAATCCAATCAGTAAATGCTGTAGGGAGAAAAAAAACGAAACGCCATAATTTGTTTTTTTTTTTATCGCTGCAACATTGCAATAAAATGCAATAACGGGCAATCAAAAGATCATATACACACCAAAATGGCATAATTGAAAATATCAGATTGGCATGCAAAAAATAAGCCCTCACCCAGCCACAGATCACGAAAAATGAAGACGCTACGGGTCTCGGAAAATGGCAAAAAAAAAATTTTTTTTATAAACTTTTAATTTTTTTAAGATCCTAGACATGTTTGGTGTCCGTGAACTCGTAATGACCTGGATAATGATAATGGCAGGTCAGTTTTAGCATTTAGTGAATATGGTGAAAAAAAATCCAAGTAACAATGTGGGATTGCACTGTTTTTGCAATTTCACCGCATTTGGAATTTTTTTCCTGTTTTACAGTACATGATATGGTGAAATCAATGCTGTCATTCAAAATTACAACTCGTACCACAAAAAAACAAGCCTTCGCATAGCCATATTGACTAAAAAATAAAAAAAACTATGGCCGTGGGAAGAAGGGGAGCAAAAAAATGGAAACATAAATACTCCTTGTCCTTAAGGAGTTAATCTACTCATGTTTTAAAAAGTAAGCAGACGTTTTATTTTCGGTTTAATGCTGGATATAAAATTTGTTGTAAAGACTTCTTTGATCCTTACACCGTATTTTCTGTATAAATCGGTCACGTTTGAATAGGGATTA
This sequence comes from Oophaga pumilio, assembly GCA_009801035.1. Lineage (NCBI taxonomy): Eukaryota > Metazoa > Chordata > Amphibia > Anura > Dendrobatidae > Oophaga > Oophaga pumilio. Next base: position 55,874 of record VIAB01004942.1, on the reverse strand, counting down.
GCAACTTCTTCCCAGTGTACATGCTCTACCTCCAATTGTGCCACAGTGAGAGGAGTGCCAGAACCGTGGCCCGAACCACAAAACCGTGTACAGAGCCCAGCTGCTCCGCTCCATGCGCTGTCTGCATCTGGCTCGGGCTGACAGCAGATGATCAGTGGGGGTCAGGTGTCAGACACCATCTGGTATTGAGGAGCAATCCTAATTAAGGCTAATATCAAAGTACTAACAACCCCTTTAAACTGTATTATTCTGTTTTTCTAGGATTTTTACACTAGCAAAGATGGGACCCAAATACCAATGTTTATTGTTCATAAAAAAGACATTAATTTGGACGGTTCTCACCCTGCCTTTTTGTATGGATATGGGGGTTTCAACATATCTATCACCCCAAGTTACAGGTAAGCGTTTTACATTGATTAATCCGTGTCCCAGATACAGACGATTGGTATGGCGCACAGGTGCAAGTGAGAATGTGTTCTGCATGAGATTACAGTCACCAAACTGCCAGTATGAAGAATATTTTGATATTTTTGTTCAGTTCCTCTGCAGCACTCCCACAGGGAAAATCAGGCGTTACAGATGTGTCCACCTTTATTGGTCTAAATTTTGTTAGGTACACTAATTTTTCATGATGCAAAAACAATACATTTTCACGCCATGTAATATAAACACGTCTATTTTAAATGTGTAATTTTTTTAAACATCTGAGACTGTAGGGACGTTTGGCCCATGAGTGTCATCTGTTAGTCATCCAACAGATGTGTAATGTGTGTCGTGAAATCCAGTGTACATAAAATGTATAGATTTGTTAATAATTGGAGACTGGGGACAGGCGCTTGACACACAGCATCTGTCATGTGTTTGTTTTATTTTGTACTCTAGAAGATAAATATTAGGTGAAGATGCATCTATATACTTCCATTTCTGTAATCGGACCTCGCACCACTCCAGCATTTTTTATTTATTTCAATGCTGAAGTGGTGCTTCTAATCTAAGATCCCTGACCCCTAGTCTCCTGCTTACCCCCACCGTCTCCACCTTTTTTCGGTGCCGCTCCAGTCCTGTGGCGTTATCTTGTGACCGCATCTTCTGACTGGCCAGAAGTCTGACACAACGGTCACAAGCACTCAGTGAAAGTCTACGAGAGCCAGAACGTGCTACTCAGACTTACATTAGAAAGTTATCTCCTGTTCTCTACAGCAAACACTGGTGCAATCCGGCAGGTTACAAACTGCTAGAAACTGACCGGAGCAGCGATAGAAGGTGAAGACTACACCGGGTAAGTGTAAGACCAGGGGCAGGGACCTTACACTAGAAACACCACTCCAGTGCTGCAATAAAAAAACACTGGAGTGTGTGTTTTTGACTTCGGGCACATGACTGTAAATCCTGATATGAGAAATTTAGAGCAATCCCGTATGTAAACATTTCACATAATTTAAAAGGAGTCTCGATATCTAACACCTTTCTACAGGATAGGTGATGTTCCGACTACTGTGAGTACTATAGTTCCCAAGTACAGTGTTCCAAGGTTCCCTTTGTGAATGAAACAGTTTTGTGCATGGGTGACCACCGTTCAATACACATGTATGGGACACACAAAAAAGACATTCTGTCTGTATTATAGCAATGAATATAGAGTGCTGATCTTACATGTGCATTACTGCTACACTGATACAGAGGACTTTTGGGACTACTGTCCTCGGGCTGAGTAAAACCAAAAATACTCTGTTGCAAAAAGAATAATAGTAAACGGCAAGTGGCAATAAAAAAAGTGGAAAAACAAGAGCATTTGGTTAATAAGTTTTTTGCAAAAAATGTACAGGTCCTTCTCAAAAAATTAGCATATAGTGCTAAATTTCATTATTTACCATAATGTAATGATTACAATTAAACTTTCATATATTTTAGATTCATTACACACCAAATGAAATTTGTCAGGTCTTTTATTGTTTTAATACTGATGATTTTGGCATACAACTCCTGATAACCCAAAAAACCTGTCTCAAAAAATTAACATATTTCAACCGTCCAATAAAATAAGTGTTTTTTCAAAACAAACAAAAAAACCATCAAATAATAATGTTCAGTTATGCACTCAATACTTGGTCGGGAATCCTTTTGCAGAAATGACTGCTTCAATGCGGCGTGGCATGGAGGCAATCAGCCTGTGACACTGCTGAGGTGTTATGGAGGCCCAGGATGCTTCAATAGCGGCCTTAAGCTCATCCAGAGTGTTGGGTCTTGCGTCTCTCAACTTTCTCTTCACAATATCCCACAGATTGTCTATGGGGTTCAGGTCAGGAGAGTTGGCAGGCCAATTGAGCACAGTAATACCATGGTCAGTAAACCATTTACCAGTGGTTTTGGCACTGTGAGCAGGTGCCAGGTCGTGCTGAAAAATGAAATCTTCATCTCCATAAAGCATTTCAGCCGATGGAAGCATGAAGTGCTCCAAAATCTCCTGATAGCTAGCTGCATTGACCCTGCCCTTGATGAAACACAGTGGACCAACACACCAGCAGCTGACATGGCACCCCACACCATCACTGACTGTGGGTACTTGACACTGGACTTCAGGCATTTTGGCATTTCCTTCTCCCCAGTCTTCCTCCAGACTCTGGCACCTTGATTTCCGAATGACATGCAAAATTTGCTTTCATCAGAAAAAAGTACTTGGGACCACTTAGCAACAGTCCAGTGCTGCTTCTCTGTAGCCCAGGTCAGGTGCTTCTGCAGTTGTTTATGGTTCAAAAGTGGCTTTACCTGGGGAATGCGGCACCTGTAGCCCATTTCCTGCACACGCCTGTGCACGGTGGCTCTGGATGTTTCTACACCAGACTCAGTCCACTGCTTCCTCAGGTCCCCCAAGGTCTGGAATCGGTCCTTCTCCACAATCTTCCTCAGGGTCCGGTCACCTCTTCTCGTTGTACAGCGTTTTCTGCCACATTGTTTCCTTCCAACAGACTTCCCATTGAGGTGCCTTGATGCAGCACTCTGGGAACAGCCTATTTGTTGAGAAATTTCTTTCTGGGTCTTACCCTCTTGCTTGAGGGTGTCAATGATGGCCTTCTTGACATCAGTCAGGTCGCTAGTCTTACCCATGATGGGGGTTTTGAGTAATGAACCAGGCAGGGAGTTTTTAAAAGCCTCAGGAATCTTTTGCATGTGTTTAGAGTTAATTAGTTGATTCAGAAGATTAGGGTAATAGGTCGTTTAGAGAACCTTTTCTTGATATGTTAATTTTTTGAGACAGGTTTTTTGGGTTATCAGGAGTTGTATGCCAAAATCATCAGTATTAAAACAATAAAAGACCTGACAAATTTCATTTGGTGTGTAATGAATCTAAAATATATGAAAGTTTAATTGTAATCATTACATTATGGTAAATAATGAAATTTAGCACTATATGCTAATTTTTTGAGAAGGACCTGTATATTAAGCTGCTCTACCAAATCGTCAAGGTATACCCGTATCAGAGCAGTCCCTGACTAATGTACGTAGTCCTGATCTGATGTATTTAAAAACCTGGTCATATGTATAGTACCTGTATGAGCAGGATTCAGAAAGGTTAAGTCCCATGTGGACACAGCATAGAGCAGCTTATATGTGCAGGGCTCATAAGGGAGGGGTGGAAAACTCCCTACTCTTGTAGAAACAAGAAAACAAAAGGTTAACACCAGACTGGAAACACAAAAAAAAAAAAACATTTTTTGCAAAAAAACGTATTAACCAAATACACTTGTTTTTTCCACTTTTTTTATTGGCACTTGCCATTTACTATTATTCAGAGTATTTTTGGTTTTACTGTGCTTTTTTGTGTTTTCAGTCTTCTGGTGGTGTGAACAGTGTCTCTACAGGCCTGTTCACTGTGTGCAGGTCTCATGTGTTTTTGATTTAACCATTTGTTTTCTTGTTTCTACAAGAGTAGGGAGTTTTCCACCCCTCCCTTATGAGCCCTGCACATATAAGCTGCCCTATGCTGTGTCCACATGGGACTTAACCTTCTGAATCCATTAGTCAGGGACTGCTCTGATACGGGTATACCTTGACGATTTGGTAGAGCAGCTTAATATACACTTTTAGCAAAAAACATATTAACCAAATACCCTTGTTTTTCTACTTTTTTTATTGGCACTTGCCGTTTGCTATTATTCTTTTTGCAACAGAGTATTTTTGGTTTTACTGTGCTTTTTTGTGTTTTCTGTCCTCGGGCTGAGTAGGAATCCCATAATTCAGGTCCCCAGAGTGATCATACATTTTGATGTATTTAGTGTTCGGGGGTAAAAAAAAACATTTAAAAGCAAAGCTGTCGGCAAAAAAAAACAAAACATTTACTTACAGACAGCGATATCTGCAAGTAAATACAAATTTAAACATGTTTGGCAGTCTAAGAGCTGCTATAGGGAGAAAATTAAGTTATTCTCCCCGCAGCCACTCACTTCCAGTCATCGGGGCTGTATCAATCAGCGCTCGCTACAGCGTGACTGACACCCTGCTTTGCACACACTTGCTGAAGAGCAGGATGTCAGTCAAGGCGGAGGGAGAGTGGTTATAGCGCTCTCACTACTGTAGTTTTTTTTTTGTTTAAGAGCTCAAGAGAAGTAGAAAAACAAGTCAAGATGTATATTAGAAAATAGTATTTATTTTGAATCACATCTTATTTTAAATCTGATGAGCCTTATATTTAACGAGTACAGACAGCTCTTACAGGGGTAATCCGGGGAGATAAAAAATTATTTTGTACTGTCCCTACAATCAAAGATGAGATGCCCAGGGCAGTTCTGTTATCTTTAGAGCTCTTGTAAGGGCTGCGTCTCACATAGCTGTTTAGCAGCGATCTCGCTATGTCTGACACGTACCAGCGATCAGGCCCCTGCTGTGAATCGCTGGTCGTGTCAGTGATCGCTGGTCTCCCGCTGGCCAGCATGCATCGCTGCGTGTGACAGGCAGGAGACCAGCGATCTGGTAACCAAGGTACACATCAGGTTTCCAGTCGCGGGGCTGTGCCTGGAAACCCGACATGTACGTTGGATACCAG